>ML660201.1:45655211-45692109 GCA_007570785.1 Antilocapra americana | reverse complement strand
GAGAGAGAGAGAGAGAGAGAGAGAGGGCGATACTGTGAACATTTTTACTAGAGAAGAGCCTGTCCAGGGGTGAGCTGGCTATATGAAGGGGCATGTGGGTCTGGGAAGGTGGCCTTTCCTAGGCTGGGAGATGGCTGAAGAAAAGTGATGGGGGCTGGTCCCTAGGCTGTGTCTTACAGAGTCACTGCAGATACCCCAGATCTGTCTGATGCTCTAGGAAGACAGAGTGCTTTTATAGCGCTGGGCAACATGAGGTGGAGGGTCCTGCAGTAGAGGTAGGATCTTCGTTGGAGAGGAGGGAGGTCTGAGCAGAAGGGTCTAGGCTTGGTCACCTGCCCAGGTGAGACCGTCACAGGTTGGGTTGTGGCAGCAAGACCCCAGTCTTTCTTGGGCCCCTGTCTGTGTCCAGTTCTCTGCTTGACACTTCAGAGAAATAGAAAATATTGGACAGATAAATAGACAGATTGTTGTTATTGTTTAGTCACTAAGTTGTGTCCAACTCTTTTGGGACCTCATGGACTGTAGCCCGCCAGTCTCCTCTGTCCATGGGATTTTTCAGGCAAGAATACTGGAGTGGGTTGCCATTTCCTTCTACAGGGAATCTTCCCAGTCCAAGAATGGAACCCACATCTCCTGCATTGGTAGGCAGATTCTTTAGCACTGAGCCACTTGGGAAGCCCAAATGGACAGATCAATGGGCCTTATTTTCAAAGTTGATATCATGGAGTCCAGAGACACACGCAGAGCATGGCCCACACACACTGACACGCATTCCTCATACCCATACCACCTACACCCATACATACCTATGCACGTACTCCTTGCAGGCATGTACTTATGTGCACAGGTACCCATGTTTCCAAGCACATGAACACACTTACACACACACACACACTCCCCTGCTCGTGTGCATGCCATGCCCCTATGCACACATTTATTTTGGAGCAAGATTCCCGAGTCTTGCAAGCAGTAGTTTTGGCCACTGCCTCTCTGACTTGCGGCCACCCTGGCCTCTTATCCCTGCTCTGGGAGGGGTTGTCTGGATGCTCTGTGTGGAGTCCTGCTCTCCTCTGGCCCAGCCTCACCTTACTCCAGCCTGGCAGCCCCAGGGCAGTGACTTCATCCTCCAGAGCCTCTTTGCCTCAGTCTGCAAACTGGAGCTGTTGGTTCCCGCCCTGCTTGCCTCACAGGGTGGCACCTCTGTGAGCATTCCCATGAGATAAAGGAAAAGAGTGTTTTGTAAACTATAAATTGTTTTCCAAACAGTCAGTTGCTGCAGTTGTTTTCCCAGCTCCTGAGCTCAAAAATCCCTCCACCTTGGGTGGGAGGAGACACTGTGAGGCTCCATTACACCCGGAGAGCCTGAGGGCCATGGGTGGCTGTGTCTCTGGGACGCAGGCTCCTCTGTCCTCAAGCCCTGAGAGGGTCTGCAGTCTGATGGGGTTGGTCAGCATCTCAGCCGTCTGGCTGTGGACTCTGGGGGTTGATGAGAAATGGCAAAGGAGAGTGAGGGGAGAAGGGAGAGTTGGAAACCACTTCAGCAGAGTCTGTAACTAGAGCATTGTCATTTGATCAAGGAAGTGTCCTCTCAGATTCAGTAGTTACCTGACATCAGTCAGGGGAGCCGTCCCAGGGGAAGAAGCCAGGGTTGCGTCCCACAGGTGTGCAGGGGAGCCTATAGGGCACTAGCTGGAGCCATGGAGCAACTCAGGAGACATCACAGACCCTCCCAGTTCCGGTGTACCTCTTGGGGGCTCAGGGGCATAGGGTGGGAGTAAGGCCAAGGTGTGGGCCTTCTGGGTACCCCATCTTCTTTTCTTCCCAGCTGTGCCTGGGAACCAGCATACTGAGTGGCCTCTAGTAGTTTCAGGCATTTGGATATGGGGGTCAATGGAGACCCAGAGGCTGCCCTGTGAGCACAGTGATGTTGGAAAGGGGCTGTAGTAGGTACTTTGAGGAGCCCCTGACCAGAGGTCCCCTCTGTGGTTCCCATCCTTCCAGTGTAGCCAGAGCCATGCATCTTAACACCACGGAAAGAGAGGCACAGAGAGGCAAAAGACAGCCCCGGGTCACACTGAGAATAGGAGCAGAGCCCAGGCCTTCTGTCTTAGCCCTGTGCTCTTTTCCATGCCTGGCAAGGTGGGGCTCTTGCCTGAGGACCCCTTTTATGAAGGATAGTGACCCCTCAGGTACTTGAATGAATGGAGCCTTCTTGTAGCAATGGGCTTGTGGGCTGGAGGAGTCAGGGTGGGCTTCCTAGAAGAGGAGGTAAAGTCTGGTTCACCAGAGAGGGTAGGTGAGTACAGCAGGGAGGATATTGGGCCAGGTTGTCATGTCTCTCATTGTTTGAGCCTTCTTGGATCCTCAGCTTCTTCTTATTCTCTTCTCATGATGGGTTGTGAGGGTTTCTTCCCTTTACGCCCACTTTATAGATTTGTTCATTAAATCCCCAAGTATTATCCAAGCCAGTGCTCTGTGTCGGCACTGGAACCCAGACTGGCCCTGCCCGTGGAGGCCCACATCTGATGCTGGAGACAGCCCGGTGTCTGCCTGACTGGGGAAACGGCCGCATGATCTGGGGCCAGTTACTCATCTCTCTCTGCCTCCACGGTAGTAATAAAGTCCCTTCCTCCTAATATTTGTAAAAGGCTCAGAATAGAGCCAGGAATATTGAAAGTGTATTGTCTATAAGTGTGTTGCTGCTGCTAAGTCGCTTCAGTCATGTCCGACTCTGTGCGACCCCAGAGACGGCAGCCCACCAGGCTCTGCCACCCCTGGGATTCTCCAGGCAAGAACGCTGGAGTGGGTTGCCATTTCCTTCTCCAATGCATGAAAGTGAAAAGTGAAAGTGAAGTCACTCAGTCATGTCCGACCCTTAGCGACCCCGTGGACTGCAGCCTACCAGGCTCCTCCGTCCATGGGATTTTCCAGGCAAGAATGCTGGAGTGGGGTGCCATTGCCTACGTATGTGTTTATTGAATTATCAAAGGAACAACCTAATTGTAGTTCATGAGTAAGTGATGCACAGGAGGGAGGAGAAAAGGGCGATCATGCAGGAGCTTTCTGGGGAGCAGGCAATGTTTACTTAACATTAAAAAAAAAGTCTACATTTATTATTTATTTACTTGGTTGCACTGGGTCTTAGTTGCGGAGTGGGACCTAGTCCCCTGACCAGGGATCGAACCCATCATCCCATCCTTTGTTTGTTCCGGAGCTCAGTGTTTTCTGCCAGGCCCCAGCCGGGGACTCCCAGGTTAACCCCACCTGCCTCTACCTTCATGCTCCCTGCAGCCTGGTGGAGGTGCAGAGGCAAAAACCACTGAGGGTGGTGCTGGGAGGACTTCTCAGAGCAAGAGACATCTGAACTGAGCCCAGAATATTCCTCAAAAATGGAGAGTGGGCCCAGTGGAGGAGGAGTTGGAGCAAGAGAGCACCTGGTGTGGGTGGAGAGGGAGGCTCGTTTGGGATCATAAGTCCATCATTCCGGCCTGAACCAGGTGTTCTGGGCCAGGGCAGCAGGAGGGAGCTGGGAGAGGAAGGAGAGCTCTGGAGGCCAGGAAAGGTGGTGGCCTGTATCTGGAGCACAAGGGCTGGGGACTTAAGGAGTGAGGGTGGGGACAGGTGGAGAAGAGCCAGAGAGGAGGAGCTGGGACTGAGGACCCCACAGAAAACCCGTCAGCTGTGGGCTGGGCCTTTGAAGAGAGCAGAGAGAGGACCCTGGTACAGGGGTCGGAGTATCAGAAGCAGGACAGAGTGAGGGTCCAGAAACCCTCCTGGAGGCCCTGCTGGGACATGGTCAGGTCGGCTAGGGAAGAGGTGGCAGGGGGCAGGGAGAAGTGTTGGGAGGCCAAGCAGAGACAAGGTGCAGAGAGGGCAGAGCAGGGAGGGAAAATGGTGCATCTTTGATTCTGTGGCTGAAGCCTGAGGCACCTCAGGACACAGTGGGGGCAGAGGGAGCTAATGTGACCAAGCCTCTTTCCCCCAGTGCTGTTAAGTAAGAAGCTGGTGCATGGGAGCTGTGTGGGCAGGGAACAGAGGAGGCAAAGGCAGCACGAGCAAGGGATCCATGGTTTCCAGGCTGGGAGCATCTGCCTACAGCCGCCTCTGTGTGCCCCATTCTGGACTGTTAGCGGAGCGGGAGCCCCTGAGCAGTGGAGGGGCTTGCCCACCTCCTTGCACTCCACACTAGGGTCAAAGGGAACAGCTCCCCAGACCAGCGGCACACAGATGCGGAGACCCACTGCTTTCCTCTCCACCCCAGTTGATCTTTGCCTAAAGAACTTGGTTCCAGAGGCTGCCCCACACATGACCTAGAGGATGGGAGACCATCCTGCCCAGGAAGAAAGCAAGGGCCCATGGTGGCCCAGGGTCCTGTGAGTACTGAGCCAGATGGAGCTGGTCTCAGCCTGTCTTGGTTTCCAGCCTCACTCTTCAGCCCTGTTCAACCAGGAAGCAGATGTGAGCAGCCTTACTGGGGGATGCCTCGTCCCTGTTCTCCCCATTCTGGGCCACTCCCCCAGAAGGCCAACTTCTCCACCCCCTCCACCTCTTAGCATGACCACTTCAAGGTCTTGCTCATTTCCGGTGATTGGCCTTAAGGCTGGCAGCCACAGTCCGGGGCTGAGTTAACCCGAGCAAAGATCCCAACGCCCACCCACCTGCTGCCTGCCTCGCTATGATACATCCCGTGGGGATGACTGTTATTACTCCATTTTACGGAGTTGTGGGCTGTGGCTTGGAGCTGTGAATGTTTGCTTGAGGTCACACTGAGTCATGGAGGAATTTAGCCCCAAGCCCGGAAACTTCACCCCACCAAGGAGTCACCCCCATCAAGCAGGGTCCTCCTTGCCACCAGCCTCTACCTCTGGCCTACAACCTTCATGTCATCCCACTGGAAACATGAGGCTCTGGCAACGTGTTGCTCCTGGCCCAGGGTCTCACAACTGATGTGTGATTTGACTACAAAATCCTCTCAATTTCTACTTCATTTGCTGCCCGCCGGAAAAGTAGGCAGGGGCTTCTCTGGCCTCTGAGTCCTTCCAAGCTTTCAGCTACCTCCCAGGCCTTCCTCAGCTACCAGCTAAGCTTGCTTGAAGCTGGCCCTCAGCTAAGTGCAGAGGCTTATTGGACCACAAATCCAACCTGGATTGGAATCCTCCTTTTGCCCTTCATCATCTGGGTGACCTCAGGGAGGTCACAGGCCTCTCTCAGCCTACGTGTCCTTGTCTGCCAAGTGAGGGCAGTGGCACTGTCTGGGTGGCTCCTGGGGAAGTGTATTCTGGGCCTGACACTGTCTGTGCCTCCCTGCCCTCAGCTCCTATACGACAGCCCCAAGGCCCGGCAGGAGGTGGACCACCACTGGCAGGCCTCAGGTGGCCCCCACATCGTGCGAATCCTGGATGTTTATGAAAATATGCATCACAGCAAACGCTGTCTCCTCATCGTCATGGAATGGTATGCCAGCCCACCCTCCCTCAGCATCTCATTGGTACCCCTGTGGCCCCCACCAACTCCTGCCGTTCTTTAGGGGTCTTTTGTTCTTCAGATAGCAGCCCTGGGAGGGACCCCCAGCCCTTGAAGGGTGATGGTCCTGGGCAGCTGGCCCTGAGGGCACTCCTGCATGGGCGGAATCCTCAGGGGCTGTAATATGACTTCCCTGGGTGTGATTCCCACTCGGTGAGGAGGGGCTGGGAGAGCTATCAGAGAAGGCCGCCAAAACCTGAATGTGGCTGGGATGGGGGGAGGCTGGGGCAAGAGTGGGATATGTGCTGTCCCCTCAGCTTTCTCCTCACCTGGACTTGCGCTCCCATGGCTTCCCCCCACCCTGCCCCCAATGCTGGGTGACCCTAGCCTGGATCCAGGAGCCCGTGGCCTCCTCCACCTGGCCTTCTCCCGTGAGCACTGTGGCTCAGGTATAACCTTCATCAGAACCTGGGCCCTGGGTCTTGGCCTCCAGCTCCTCCCTGTCTGCCCTTAAAGTTCCACCCCCCTACCCCATAGGGTAGCAGCTCTTGAGTCAGATTCGGGGTTCAGATCCTGACTCTGCCACCCACTAGCTGTGTGACCTTGAGCAGGCCTCTCACCTCTCTGGATCGCTGTAACTTCCATGTAAAGTGTGGAGGGAGATCTTCTGTGGCATTCACCCTGTTCATTCTAAGTGCTCTGTGTATACTGCCAAATCAGTCTTCCCAACTCTGTGAGGTTGTTGCACTAATCCCTGTTTTACAGAAGAGGAAACTGAGGCGCAGAGAGGTGAGGGGACCCCACCCCCCAGGATCACACAGCAGTGCGCACGAAGTTTGGCCAGGGCACAGCACACAGTAGGTGCTCAGAAAACGGTGGTCATGAGGATGATAACTGACATCTCATTCCTCACTTGGGTAAACTTGGATAAAGGTGGGGCTGCCAGATCAAGACAGTGTCCCTGGGAACACAGATGCTCCCTGGGGAAGATGCTCCCTAGGGAAGATCCTCCCCTAGTTCTAAGAGTTGAGTTCAACCCACCCAAGCCAACAGCCCGCCACGCACCAGGCTCCTTAAGACACAGAGAGGCTGACAGTGACCGTTCCCAGGGGAAGAGCAGCAGGGCTGGAGGCCTGGGCCCACGACTCGGGGCAGGGCCAGGTCGACGCCTGATTCTCCCCCTCCGCCCCTGCTTTCTCTGACAGCATGGAAGGCGGTGAGTTGTTCAGCAGGATTCAGGAGCGTGGTGACCAGGCTTTCACTGAAAGAGGTACGTATGTGCTGCTGCACAGGGGGTTTGGGCTGAGATGGGGCACACAGAGTTTCTTTGTGACACTGGGCAAGACCCTGTCTCTCTCTCTGCCTCTGTTTCCCCAGCTGAACAAGAGACAGTGGGGGAGAGTGTTCATCCCCCAAGGGGTTCTGTGAGCCTGTGGCAGCTTGTCAGAGAGGGACTCCCCATGGGCCTGGGATGCAGGCCTCAATGCTTCTTGGTGCCAGCCAGCAGCTGAGCTGGAGGCAACTCCAGAAGAAACTAAGGGGACCAGGGTGGGGCTATGGGGTGGGGTCCTGCCGAGTGCCCCATCTTGTGCTTTCCCAAGAGGGGTGATGGGGAGGGGCCCGCTAGGCTGCCTGACCCTCTGGTGGCATCCACGGCCCCCTCCTCTGTCCACGTCTTCAGAAGCCGCGGAGATCATGCGGGACATTGGCACTGCCATCCAGTTTCTGCACAGCCGGAACATTGCCCACCGAGATGTCAAGGTGAGGCTCCAGGACCCATGCTGGGGGAGCAGGACAAACCCCAGTGGTCTCAGCATCCACTGGATGGAGGCCACGTTCCTTGCTTGGCATTCCAGGCCTCTCCCCGCGGCCCGTACTGCACACCTCAGCCTCTCCTCCCGTGATCCCAGTGTGTTCATTGTGCTCTAGCCAGATAGGTCTCCTTGTTTCCTTCAAGCATGTGTAATCCCAGTAGCCATAAGAATAAACTAGTACTTACCTTGAGCCACTGGGTCCTGAGAAGCATCTTGTTTAATCCGCACCCAGCCCTGTGAGAAGGTGCCGTTACCCATTTGACAGATGAGGAAACTGAGGCTCAGTGAGCATTTGTCTTGCCCAAGGCTCTGCAGATGCCTCACTGGGGATTCATGCATTCGTTTGTTCACACAGCAAGAATTTTGTGAAGACAGTGTGCCAGGCTTCAGGGGCAGGGCCGCCCAACACTGTTGAAGCTTGTGTGAAGTAACAGCCATAGTTCCCGTAGGCAGAGCCCTCTGATGGCAGCATTTTAGGGGAAGGAGGCCATTTGCTGGACACTGGACAGAGGAGTGGAGGTGATCCCAGCGGCTGGACCTGCTTGTCCTTCCGGTGGATGGGCTTGAGAATGTTCTCTCCGAATTTCCTGTCCAGGGAGGACTGGATCTTACAGATGATCAAGATCAGATGGAAGAAATGCAAACCGAGGCAGCTTTACACGCACACACGCACACACACGCATGTGCCAGCCACCGTCAGAGAGGAATTACAACTCCTGGGCCCTTGGCCCCCACCTAGACCCTGACTGCCCTGCCCCCAGACTTATTTCCTCCTAAGACTGGGCAGAGGAGACCCGAAGGCCCAGGTGCTGCGTCTGGTTCTTCCCTGGCTGAGTCACCAACTCGTGCAGTTACCTTTTGATTTTGGATACACGTGGAGCCACTACAGTCTCACCTTCTGAACTGTTGCTTTATTTTGGCCCTGGCCTCCTTTTTTTCCCTTAAGGGGAGAAAAGCCTTGTACAGAGAAGATACCTATACAAAAACTGCTTCCCTGTTTTTCACCCCAGTCCAAGTTTGGATCATCTCAAATAGAACCTGAGAAATAGCTTTCACTGGCTCCAAACTGAAACTCCATGTACCACCCGTCCCTCTGCCCCAGCTCTGCTGCTGCTCTGCATGGGCGTAGGTCCTACCCATTCATTAGAAAGCAGCTTGAGGGCTGCCTCCTCCATGCAGACCTCCCCACTGCCTTCATCCCTCAGACTCTCTGTGCCCTACAACCAGGAAGACTGGCCTCTGTGCAGCTCCCAGGGCCTGAGTTCCCCAAGCAACCTCAGGTGGGGGCCTGTCCTGCAGGCTCGTTCTGGGCTGAGTACAGGATGTGTGCTTGGCAGCACTGGCTCATGAGCAGCCCCCCATTCCCTCGAACCCTCATTTTGGCATCTCATGGCAGCATCACCGACTCAAGCTCAGAAGTTCCTGCCCCTGGGCTCTCTGTGGCACTCAGTTATCTCCAGGTTTGGTGGAACCACTGCCTCAGTTTACCCTCTGAAACAAGGTGTCACCTCTCAGCCATGTTCGTCTCCTCCACCTTTTGCCCATGTCGTTGGTGGCCAGGGCCCAGGTCTTTTTAGTGAGATGTACCCCGCTCCTCCTGCATCAGTCTGGATGAGGGAGGGAGGAAGGAAATCTAACTGCAGATCACCGTGGAAATCTGCTCCCAGCTGGTGCCTGACTCCAGACTAATGTTTTCTCTTCCTGGCCCAGCCTGAAAACCTGCTCTACACGTCCAAGGACAAAGATGCGGTGCTGAAGCTCACAGATTTTGGCTTTGCCAAAGAGACCACCCAGAATGCCCTGCAAACTCCATGTTACACTCCCTACTATGTGGGTGAGTCCCTGGGATATGGCTGGTTCCTCTTTACTGGACCCCTCCCCCCCCAATGTGGTCTGGGGCAGCCTGTGGGACCCAGAAGCCAAAGGGTTAAAGTGCTGTGAGAAGGGAGGGGAGGGTTCTGTCTGTGTGGAGGCGGCAACTGGGGGGCCGGAGGCTGCAAAAATATTCTCCCAAACTTCAGTTTCTGCTTTTGAAAATAGATCCAGGAAAATTCTGGCTCTGGCCTGTGAGCTGAATGACATCACAGTGGCTCTAAATATATATGTGATAAAAGGCTGCCGTCGGTCTGGGATGGAGCCCAAGCGCGGTTGTTTTTCTCCGGTTTTTATCTTCCTGGGAGTCATATTCAGAAAGTGGGCAGGCGCCTCCTCCTACATGAGAGGGAAGCAGGGACCAGCCACCTGTGTTTTGGGAACGTGTCCCTTAGGTGAGGGCTGGGATGGGCCCCGGGGCTTCACACACACTCACGCTTCCTGGAAAATCTCTCTGCTCCACAGTGAGCAGGTAGCCCCTAGACCTAGAGAAGCCACCCCCTCACCCTTGGAAAGTGCCCTTCCTGGAGAGTGGGGTGATGACTCGTTTACAGACGACTCTTCTCCTTCAGGATGAGCCTTTCAAGAGCTGTTGAGGAGTGGGAAGCCCCCCGAGACAGCTAGAATGACACTCTGTATACCAGGGTATGGTTTGCAGTATTTTGACTTAGTAATCTCCCGGCCTACCGATCTCATTGCACAGATGGGAAGATCAAGGCCCCATGGGATGGTCACCAGGTGAACAGTGGAACCCAGAGCCCTGGCCACGGCCCTTCCTTGCCCATGACCTAGGCTGTCCGTTCAGGAGGCAGGGGATGCAGGGCAGCTGCTGGGCTGGGGCCCTCTCCCCTGTGGCAGGACCCCACCCAACGCCTGACTGCCCTTCTCTCCTTCCCCTACTGCACCACGGCTGAGATTGGCCCAAGGTAGCTAGGAGGTTATCATCTTTTACAGCCCAGCCTGAAAGCGGGTTTATTTTATCTGGGAGCTGTTGTTCCTCCCCCAACTTCACACACATGCTGCCTTCCCAGAAGGTGCCAGACACCAATCTGCTCTGCCCCATCCCCAGCTCGGGCACCTGCTCCCTCCTTGCCCAGGGTCTAGGCTCCTGCTGGTGCCCCAAGACCCTTGGACTGAGGGTCTTCCTGTGCCTTCTGCCCCGGCAGCTCCTGAGGTCCTGGGTCCAGAGAAGTATGACAAGTCATGTGACATGTGGTCCCTGGGCGTCATCATGTACATCCTGTGAGTACCATCCCTCTCCTGCACCCCCAGGTACCCTGGGAACCACTTCTGCCCCCACCGTCCGGGGTGAGGGGCTCAAGCGGGCCACTCTTCCAGTAGTCCATCCTTCGCTTCTGGTCATGGGACACCTCTCCTTCAGGCTTCCTGAAGGCCTCTCCATGCCGAGGGCAGCTGGTGTTCCTGGGGATGAACCCCCGAGTTCAGAGGGCTGATATTATTGCCCTGGTGTCTGGCTGCCTGTCTCCCAGTCAGGGTCTTGGGGAGGAGAATGGGTCTGCCCTGGTGCTGCCCCCACACCCGTGCCGAATGACCTCCGCCCTCCCCCAGCCTGTGCGGCTTTCCGCCCTTCTACTCCAACACGGGCCAGGCCATCTCCCCGGGGATGAAGAGGAGGATCCGCCTAGGCCAGTATGGCTTCCCCAGCCCTGAGTGGTCCGAGGTCTCCGAGGATGGTGAGTGACTCTCTGCCTAGCTTGCTCCACCAGACCCCAGCAGCCTTCCTTCCGGGAGAGACCACTTAGGTGTCAAAATGACCTGTGTTTAGATCCTGGCTTCCTCCACATCCCAGCTATGTGATCCTAGGCAAGTCATCTCACTGTTTGAACGTCCTTCTCTATGTCTGCCAAACGGGCTCGAAACCTGCCTCCTCAAAACTTCCCCTGATTCTTGTCCTTCATTCACATTTTCCCTTTGGGGACTATGAACAAATCTGCCCTGTATCAGTTATCTATTGCTGCCTAACAAATTACCCCAGACACTTAGTGCCTTACAACAGGCAGCCATTATTAGCACACTGTTTCTGTGGGTTAGGAATTCAGGAGCACGTTGCAGAGCTGGTGGTCTCTGGGAGGGGCGACTGGCTCTGAGCAGCGCCATAGCCTCACCACTGCCCTCTCTTCCCTAGCCAAGCAGCTGATCCGCCTCCTGCTGAAGACGGACCCCACCGAGAGGCTGAGCATCACACAATTCATGAACCATCCATGGATCAATGTGAGTGCCTCCTCGTCCTGTGGCAGGCCGGATGACAGGCTTGAGCAGGGTTTCCAGAAGCCCTGGGTGGGCCACAGATGTGCGGTAGTGCCCTGCCTTTGCCTGCCTTTGCTCCTGGTCTCATCAGGCTCCTTCACCACCCTGAGCCTCGGATTCCCCACTGGACCCTGGAAGAAAGGGGTTGCGTGGAGGGGCAGCCGGTGCTGTCCCTGCAGGGTCTGATCCATGGGTTTGGGGCTCCTTCCAGCAATCGACGGTGGTGCCCCAGACTCCACTCCACACGGCCCGAGTGCTGCAGGAGGACAGAGACCACTGGGATGAAGTCAAGGTGGGTGGACCATCTCCCCACAGGTCTCAGGGTTTTGGAGAAAGGGACTGCAGGGTGGTGACCTCCCAGAACCCGAGTCTTTGGCCCCCTCTTTCCTCGTGTCAGTGACCGCACTGACATGGTTTTAGGGATGCACTACCCCATTGCTGACTTGCTCCCTCTGTGAAATGGGGCTTTGGCCCCAAGCTTTGGCCATAATTGCTCTTCTGATCTGCAGAATCTGGGAGGGCAGTCAGCTTGCTTTTAGACTCAGGAGAGGCCAGATTTGAGCCTGTGGGGCAGTAGCTCAGAGCCTGGGGCAACCTGGGCACAATCTTCAGGCACTGGTATCCTGGGTGCATAGCACGATGGTGTCCCCTGAAGGCCTTGTGGTTCTGAGCAGATGACAAGGGTCCAGGTCCTTGTCCTACTTCCCTTGGTGTGGTCCCAGAGAGTCACCACACTTCCTGTGCCTTGTCAGGTAAGCACAGTCTTTACCACAAAGGACTGGAGTGAGGACTGTGTGAGGCAAAGCGATGGGCCCAGAGCTGGGTACATGGGGGCACTCAGGCAGCAAAGGTGGTCACTGCTGTCACTGACATTATTAAGGGGCCACTCAGGCAGGAGGTGATGTCTCTTGAGGTCAGATGTGCTCTCCCCCCATACCCATCCCCAGGAGGAAATGACCAGTGCCTTGGCAACCATGCGGGTGGACTATGACCAGGTGAAAATCAAGGACTTGAAGACCTCTAACAACCGGCTCCTCAACAAGCGGAGGAAGAAGCAGGCAGGCAGCTCCTCGGGCTCGCAGGGTTGCAACAACCAGTAGCTCCTGTGACCTTGGGGGAGCCGGAGGACACACTGGAGTGGGCTGGAGCCCTGACCCGGGGGGCTCAGGGTCCTATCTTTTTAGCAAAAGAGTTGTTTGTGCTGTGTTGTAATTTGTCACTTGGAACTTCGGGATCGGGGAACATGACCCCAAGTCCTTTGGAATCATATCCCAGGGTCAGGCCCTAGAGAAGGGCCAAAACCTGAGCCCCGGGGAGCCATTGCTGCAGCTCCAGTGCCTTTGATCACAGTGGCCTGGATGCCCTGTGGCTGCATCCTGCCCAGAGCCTGGCCTTAGAGTTCTAGGCCCCTGGGCATTGTGGTTGGGCTTCCCTCCTTCTGGGAAAACAGCTCCCTGGAGGGTGGGCAGATGGGCCTGGCCTTGGGAAAAGCATCCGGCCACTGGTTGTCATGGCAACCAGGGACAGAGTTGCCAGTCTCGGATGCTGAGTGAGTGAGCAAGGGAGGGAGGGGCCAGTTGAGGGTCCGCCTGCCTTCTTGGGGAGGCTGCTCTCCTTGTACCAGTCACCCCTCTGAGACCGCCCCACCCTGTCTTTGGTCTCCCTGAAGTATCAGGGTTAGTCTGCCTGGCTCCCTGGGTGATCCAGCGCTGTGTTGCTGCAACCCCATCCCACAGGGCCCTTGGAAGTCTGCTCCCACAGAGTGCCTGAGCCCAGCCATCCTGTTACGACACCCCCCCACCCCCACCCAGAGTGGCCTCTCAGCTCAGTGAGGGGTTGGGGGGACAGGTATTTTTAACCCTTTTTTTTACTTTGGAAAATGTCACAGTGACAAAAGCCAGTACAGTTACCCTGCCCCCACCTGTTCATCGTATCCCAGGCAGGAAAGCCTGTCCTTAAGGGTTCACCCCCTACTCTGTCCTGGTTGACAGCAGGGCTTGTCTCCTGGTGTACTTTTGTGAGAGTGGATGGCTGGAGGCAGGGCTAAGGGGCTCCCCCTTAATCTAGGGCCTCTTTTTATACTTTGGGTCAGACTCGAGGCAGTGGAGGGCTGCTGCTTAGAGGGTCTGGTCCTTTTTTTTCCTTTTTGCCTGAGTTAGAGCAGACAGGGCCCCTCCCTCACTGCTCCAGGCTCACCCAGCCCCACACTGCCCAGGGAGCCTCAGGATGCTGAATGCCTGATATGGGCCGAGCCAGTGCCTGGCCCCCAGCCTGCTTCCTGGTTCCTCACCCTTCTATCTATCACTGGCTGGGAAACCCTAGATCACGTCAGGGAGGACAACACCGCTGGGCTTTACATCCAGGTAGTAATAAACAGCATTTTGGCATTCTTCCCTTGTTCCTGGGTTTCTCGTCTACACGGCTGACCAAAAGTAGCCCGAGGGCATGTGCTCACACCCACTAGTGATTTCACTCTGCCGGACAGGGTGCTTCAAGGCTGGTAGACATGCCAGGCTGACTCCAGGGCCACCCTGGCCTCACCGGGCTTGGAGAGGTCAAGGGAGCTAAGAGATGGCAGCTGCCCTGTGTCCCCAGCTCTGCGCCTCCCAGTGCAGTGTGTGTGTGACACCCACCCCCGGCCCGGTGTGCGCTGGCGTCTGCCCACAGTGGCCACCCCCAGCTGTGTGCCAGCCTGCTGAAGGGCGGGCAAAGCGCCTACTGCAGCGCTGAGCTATTTTCAGAAGCTGCCAGATTTCATTTGGCAGCGAGAGTGTCGGGGAGGGGAGGGGGCGGGACGCTGGAGACTGTCTTTTGACTACTCCAGCAACTGAGCACCCTCGGCCCCCCGGGAGCCCTTGCGGGCAGCCCTGAGGGGGGCCCGGACTGTGGCAGATGCCCCCAGCTTCTGTCCTCCCGGGTCCCCAAGATCTCCTCTGGCACCCACAGCACTCCCTCCCCACCTTCCATCCCCTCAGGGTGTGGGGGAGGGTGATGAGATGTTAGAAGGCGGGACAGGCAAGTCACAGAGCTGAGTGCCATTTCCTGGCCTGGCGACCTTGGACAAACCTTCCAGCTTTCCCGCCTAGATTTCCTTGACTGTGTAGTGGGGTTGTTGGTTCCCACAGAACATGTCGGGAGTCATACAGGGTATCTGGGCACATGACATATGGAGCACTCAGCGGGGTGCCTGGTATGGGGCTGGCCCCCATTTGCCGCCCTAGCATCCTTAGCTGTAAGGAAGGAGAGAAGAGCCTGAAGTTGCTCAAGGGAAGACCAGTCCAGTACCAAATCTACCTCTGAGACTTTCCACCTAGAAATCCCACCTTTCTCCATCCATGGGGGCCTTACTCCCAAGGGCCTGCTCTCCAGAACAGCATTGTATGGGCTTCCTGGACCTTGTTCCAGCCCTGGGCTTCAAGGTGAGTGGCCCCTCCTTCTGAAGGGTCCCTGGGCTCCCCAAATGAGTTCTGGGGGCCTTGCAGAGCCTGTGGTTCAGACCAAGCCTTGTCATGTACTCGGCTCAGTAAAATGCTGGTCAGATGCGAAGGCAGGTCAAGTCTGTCTAGTCACAAAGCTGGGGCAGTACAGACCGACTCTTTCCCTTGACTGCTCAGTGCACACTGCTGGAGACCCTGTGCTGCGTGCAAGAAAGGCAGCAGGGGAAGCTGAGGATAGAGGCTCACCTCAGGGAGTTTAGACACGTGAGGGAGAGGGACAAAATACCTCACAAACGCATGTGGAATCACGGGCTTGATATGGTCCACAAAAGAAAGGCAAGGCTTGAGAGGAGGTGTTATTGTGCAGTTTAAATCCAAGAGGCAATTTATGTCCCACTGTCTGGGGAGGGTGCCTGACAGGTTGCAAGGTTGAAGGCAGAACTTCAGGGAAAACCAAGGCCTTAGGGACAGAGGGACTCTGTGCGGCCCTCAACTCTGACTGTACTTCTCCCAGGGTCTCAGTGTGGCTGTCTGTGAAATGGGAGCCAATCTTTACAATTAGCTCTTACCAAGTGAACTAAGAAGCCAAGGGGCCTCATGTTCACATCAGCCTATTCAGACACATGCATTCACATGGACTTCATGTGGCTTCCCTAGGAGTTTTTAATAAAGAATTGCTAAGAAGTATATTCACATGTGTGTGCATGTGTGTGTGTGTGTGACAGAGATATTTCTTCCCAGTGATGCTCCCCCTAACCCAGTCGACAGCAGCGTTCTCTGTCTTGCAGACCTGGTGCTGGCTGGTTTCCAGCGTCCTGGCTCATTACTATTCTGCACCAGCCCCCCTCCGCCCTCGATCCAGCCCCTCCACTGCAGTGTCAGAACTGAGCCTCAAAAACGCAGCTTGCCGCAACCTCTGCAGGGGTCTTGATGCTTCCAGGTCTGCTAGAAGCTCTCTCTTTCTCTGGCAGACATGGGAGGGGTGCAGGTCGCTGTCTCCCTCCAGACCTGGCTGTGTTGGTCTGAGCCTGTGCACCCCCAGTGGATTCTCGCAGATGCCTGCAAACCCAGCAGTATAAAATCCTCTGCTTTGTCCCTCTGGACAGCCTGCATGTTCACCCCTTGGAATCGAGGCCAGCAGGCAAGGAAGGGCCTGGGAAGCCCCCTCCCACCCTGTGTGTAGGGTAGGGTGGGGTTATTTAGTTTAGAGCCAGGAGATCACAGCTCAAGTTTACGTGAAGCCTTGGGCAAAGCTGTTTGTTCCACTTATTGATGTCGCCATCAATAAAATGAGACAGTGATTAATCAGGGCCAACTCCTCTCTGCACCTTGGTGGACATGGTGCCACTGGTTGGTGGATTGTGAGGATGCTCTATGGTCTCAGTCAGGTAATGCACTTTGTTGGGCCTCAGTTTTCTTACCTCTTTAATGGGAGTAATCCTCATAAGGGTGGGCCAGGGCTGCAGTGGATAGGGGAGTGTTAGTTGCTCAGTCGTGTCCAACTCCTTGCAAACCCATGGATGGTAGCCCTACAGGCTCCTCTATCAAAGGGATTTTCCAGGCAAGAATAATGGAGTGGGTTATCTTGCCCTTCTCCAGGGCAATCTTCCCAACCCAGGGATCAAACCCAGGTCTCCTGCATTGCAGGTAGATTCTGAGCCACTAGGGAAGCCTGGAAAGAGCAAGGGGTGGTCAAGCCCTGAAACCTTGGTCACCAGTGCAGATTAAGTGTCTACTAGGTGCCACACCCAGCTATAGGGACTCTGCCAGTTCTGCCCTCTCTGTTTCCTCTGACTAGGAGGAGGAGCCAGTGACTCAGCGGAACCAGTTTACTGGGATTCAGAGGCGCTGGTCAGGGCAGGTTAGTTGGGGGTGTGGGGCCACCTGCTGGTCACCTGGTGAGTATTCAGTAGACACCTACTGTGTACTAGAGCCTGAGGCATCTGTGGTCCTGCCTAGGTGGAGGGGGAGACCATAGCATAACAAATGGCTGCTATTTACTGAGTGGCTTTGCATGCCGGGCCCACTTTGGTACTTTCCTGGATCATCTCACTCAGTCCTCACATTCCCATCTCACAGATGGAGAAGCTGAGCCCTCAGTCTCAGCCAGAGGGAATCAGAGAAAGAGATGCTACTTTTGGCTGGGGATGGTCGTAAAGGGCTTCAAGAGGTGGTGACACGTGAATTTGAAGGGCAAATCTGGATAGAAGAGATTTGGGAAAAGGGCATTCCAGCTGGCAGGTATAGGGTGAGGCAAGGCGAGGAAGCAGGAATGGGATGTGCCATGTGAAGGCCAGAGAAAAGTTTGTTTAAAGAGTGAGAGGCAGGAGGTCTCTCATTTTCTCATTCCATCTCCTGTAGGAAGTCAGAGTGGGGGCCTTAGGGGTGAGAAGTGGTATCCTGGTGGTAGCTTCTCTGTCTTGGCGCTCCCAGGCCAATCTTGGGTGTGAAGGATATATTCCCTCTTCCTCGTATCCACATCTCTCTCTCCTAGAGGGATACCCAGCTCTTGATCAAACAATCTGTCCACCTCCTGTTGCTGGTATGGCCTTTTCAGGTGGCTCCAGAGTTGAATCTTTTCATACTGGCCTCCCTGGACCCTCAGAATGTGGCCTGTGCTTCCAACAGAGCTATTTTCTGTGTTGTATTTTCTTCTGAGGTTTAATTTGAACAAGGATTTATGTGCTTTAAAAAGCTTATGGGGGACTTCCCTGGTGGTCTGGTGATTAAGACTCTGTTGTCCCAATACAGGGGACATGGGTTTAATCCCTGGTCAGGGAACTAAGATCCCACATGCTACATGGTATGGCCAGAAAATTTAAAAAAATCATGGGCCGTTAAACAAGACACTTAACATTTATCTTAAATCCTGCCATATGACCCCATTTTACAGATGGGAAACTGAGGCTCAGTGTGACTTAGTAGCTTCCTGAGGTCCAGGACTAGACTCTGATATGGAAAAATGCCGTAATGATTGTCCCTTCTCCCACTGTCCTCAGAGGGTCCCAACTCCACGGGGACAGGAGTCCACCTGCACTGTCCAGTGAGCTGAAAATAGGTGCTAAAAAGGGGGACAGAGATGATGCGGTGAGCTTGGCTGTGTTAGGCAGGATCGCTTTCCTCTTTCTGGTGGAGAGTTGAGAGAAAGTTGGGACAAAGAGGAAGTGATGGAGATGAGGAGGCATTGGGGAGGAATTGTGGACCCTACCTCATCCCCAAATACCTGCCCCTGCTGCAGCAGCTGTGTGTATAAAGCAGACTACACCCCCAGCCTTCAGCTGTGCTCACATCAAGCCAAAGAGACCAGCAAACCAGTCAGCCATCGGACCTGGCAGAGATCCTCTGTGCAGAGCAAGGAGAGCCCTTCAGCCACCCCCTGGAGTCACTCTCAGTGTGGAGAACCTCCCTAGTGCAGCCTCACTTCCAACTGATGGAACCTCGACTCATGGGCCACGTGTCTCCCCAGCAAGGAAAGGCTCAGTGAGTGAGAGGCCAGGCTACCCAGCTCAGGGCCTGGCCTGCTCCAGTCGCATGCTGGAGCCCATGTTTCGAGCATTTAAAATGTGTCAAGATGTCTCATATGTGACCTTTACTTTCCTATCCTTCCTAGTCAGTGGTGATGCCCATCTTACAGATGAAATCACTGAGGCTTGAGTAGCATGAGGATAAAATGCCCAGGTTCCTACGTGTGGTGAGTGGCAGGGCAGGGCTCTGAACCCAGGATCTTGGGGCTCTATGTTGTTTAGTCACTAAGTCATGTCCGACTCTTTTGCAACCCCATGGACTGTAGCCCACCAGGCTGCTCTGTCCATGGGAATTTCCAGGCACGAATACTGGAGTGGGTTGCCATTTCCTTCTCCAAGGGGTTCTATGATCCCTAACGGAAATGCTGTCCCTGCCCAAAGAATGCCAACTCTGCATGACCCCTTCCCTGATCTGTGCCCTGGCTGCCAGAGGAAGGGCCCTTGGAGTGGGGGTTCCCCTGCTCTCTGGCCCCACAGCTTTGGCAGGGAGTGCCAGGCACCTGTCAGCATGGTTTAAGGCCAAGGCATTTCCCTGCAGATGAGATGGAAGCTGAACTGGGTTACACAGCCCGGGGCCCCTTCCAGCTCTGCTGTGACCATGGACAGCTCCCTTAACTCCTCTGAGCCCATCTCATTAGACGTGTGGACAGTGACATCTGCCCCCTGGGCTGTGAGACTGGGAAAGGTAAGGCAGGATGCCCTGAAGAGCTCATAGCCTATCATAGGTCCTCGAAAATGTCACGTCACATAAGAGGCCATAGTATCTGATGGTGTCTTGGGATGGATTGAATTGTTGGCTAAAACCCATCACAGAGGAGGCTGTCTTCTTGGAAGAAGCTGCAGTCAGTATGCTGCCCACCTGCCCTGGTGTCAGGCCAGGGCCCAGTGGGCTCTGCAGCAGGGTTGGCCAGGGCTGCCTGGGAGACAGTGAGGAAGAGCAGGCTGCTAAGGGAGGTCCACAGAACTCTTCCTCACAGGGTCTTGAAGATACCCAGGGAATGCAGGGCACAGGGTTGGTCACCACACCAGCCAGAAGATGAGAAGAGCCTGGCCTAGAATGTCTGCTTTGGGCAATCCTCTTGGATTATTGATTGGGGCAACCTAAGATAAAACTCCTTTTTTAATGACAAGAGTTCATAGCCAAAGTGGGTGACAGACAGGAATAGGAGGGTCAGAAAAGGTTTCTGAGAAGAGGAATGAAGCTGAGGAAACATGACCAGAAGAAGTTACTGTGAGAACAGGAGGAAGGGCATTCCAGGCAGAGGGGAAAGCAAGTGCAAAGGCCCTGGGGCTGAAGAGACCTTCAAGTATCTGAGGAGCAAACATGATTGCAGTGTGCCTGGAGAGTGCTGGTCCAGCGACTCTTGGACAGAAGTGAGTGTGTGGATGGCCTTATGGGGCCCCAGGAAATTGGGCTTTTTGGAGGTGCCTTTCTATAGGTTCTGCCACTGACTACCCAGCACAGGGTCTGACCCAGGACTCAGGGCGACTTGGCCAGATGTGAATCAACCCTCACTCAACTCCCCTGAGATGATGGCTTTAATATCTCACCATTGACAATAATTTGAACTCATGAAACTGTGCATGCAAAACTTGCTGGGGCTGTTAACATCAGCAAAGCCAGTGCTGTGTCTATTTGTGGATGGAGAAGATGCAATGACATATAACTTAACTCTGGATATAGATTCTAGAGAGCTAAGGCCCTGCCTTCTGGGCTCAGAAGTTAGTTTTCTCAGTTGTGTCTGACTCTTTACCACCCCATGGACTGTGTAGCCCATCAGGCTCCTCTATCCATGGAATTCTCCAGGCAAGAATACTGGAGTGGATTGCCATTCCCTTCTCCAAGGGATCTTCCTGATCCAGGGATTGAACCTGGGCCTCTCGCATTGCAGACAGATTCTTTACCTTCTGAACCACCAGGGAAGCCCTTGGACCCAGGAGAGATGGGATCAATTCCTCTTAGTGAGCTTCGATAAATGGGGTTTGATCTTAATTGGAATTGTGTGAATGCTTGGGTGGGAGATCCTGGGGTGTAGGCTGTGCAGAGATTCTCCACAATGACTGTGTACAATAATCTCCACCAGCAAGAGGCAAGGTTTTCCCTTCTCGAGCCCACAAATCAATGCAGGCTAGGGACCTGGGCTGGGATCACTACCAAGGAATGAGTGGTCCCACGCCTGCTTTTTAGGGTCTGACCCGAAGGCTTTCTTCCTTCTGTTACTCTGGCAGTCAGAGGAATCTTCTCAGAGAGCTAATTCTGAGGAATACATCCCACCCACCTGAAGTTGGGAGGGGTGCCTGGGGATGGCGAAGATGCAATAGATGGGAAGAGGTTTGGGAGAAGGACAGGCAGACAGGCTCTGCCCTTGGAAGGAAGGTAGTCAGGGGTGAGCTGATTTGTCCAAGGTCATACAGGGTTAATATAGTAATGGATTTGTGAGTAAAAGAAGGCTCTTGGGAGATGCCCCTGAATTTGGGGGTAGGGAAAGAGGGCATCAGCACTGGAGGGACCTAAAAGAACTTGTGGGTTCCAGCTTCAGGAATTCTGATGTTTCCTCTTCAGAGTTCAATTACCTGAAGGGAAAAGTGGTAACTCTTGGGCCTCTGAACTTTCTCCCCTCTGTGTGTGCGTTTCTGGACTGGCCAACCCCAGCCCTCCAAGGATGGGAGTAGATCCTGGAGCAGTGAAAATCAACACAGGTGTGGTTCAGACATGGCTTTGAGAGCTGGAATGGATGAATAGATGGAATCTAAGAAAGTCAGAGCTGGAAAGTGCCTTATTGCATTTAATCCCCATCTTATAAATGAGTAAATATAGGCTCATAAGTCAGCCTTTCAACCTAGATTGCCCACCACATGCTGCCTCCCTGTCTGCTAGCTTCCTGCTTTCCAGGAGTGAGATTCTGAGTCCAATAGTCAAGGCTTGGCTTGGTCCTGATGAATGAATCAGATCAAATACATACAGGGTGCTCCCAGGGCTGATTTATCCAGCCCCTGCAGACCACATCCACGCTATATCTGAGGCCATACTTTGATTTTCATAAGGAATAGCATTGGGTGTATGATGGGACTTTAATAACAACCCATAGGTTTGTTGGCCACTGTTACAGTCAAATGAGTAGCTTTCAAAGTTTGATTCTTTGGTATAATTTATACAAAGTAAAATCTTAAATGTAAAATTAGATAATTTTACATATGGTAATGTATATGTTTCCATGCTACTCTGTCAATCCTCCAATAAAAATGTTTTAAAAAATTAGATAATTTTAAACTAGTGTATGTACGCGTGTAACCAGGATCCCATGTTCATCACCTCAGAAAGTCTCCAATAACCCCCCCATCACAGAATGCTGATCTGATTTCTATCATCACAGATAAATTCTAGACATTCATATCAATGAAGTTATACAGTATGGAAGTAGATAGCTTTTTCGTGTCTGGCTTCTTTTGCTTCATTTGAGATTCATGCATGTTTATGGAGTAGCAGCTCGTTCCTTTTTATTGCTGACGAATATTCTGTTTTACTAATGTACCGCAGTTAGGTGGTTATTTGATTCTGGTTTTTGGCTATTATGAGTAAAGCCACTATGAATACACATGTACATGTCTTTATAAGGACATATGCTTTCATTTCTTTTAGACTGAAATGGCTACTAAATACCTAGTGAAATCTCTGGACATATATTAGTGTATGTTTAACTTTTTGAGAAACTGCCAGATTTCAAAGTGGTTGTATTATTTTACATTCACACCAGCAATTTATGAGACTTCCAGTTACTCCATGTCCCCATCAACATTTGGTATTATCAGTCCTTTTTATCTTAACTATTCTGGTGGATATGGAGTGTTATTCCATCGTAGTTTTAGTTTGCATTTTCCTGATGATCAATGATGCAGGGGACTTTTTCATGTGGTTACTGGCCATTGATATATCTGTTAAAGTCTGTAGCTTATTTTCAAGCATTGGATTGTTTGTCTTTTTATTATTGAGTTTGGGGAGTTCTTTATATATTCTGGTTATACATTCATTGTCAAAGGATATGAGTTAGGGTATGTTTTCTCCTACACCAGGGCTTACCTATTCATTTTCTTATGGTGCTTTTGATGAGAAGTTTTAAATTTTTTTGAAATTCAATATATTAGTGTTTGCTCTTTTGATTAGTGTTTTCTCTGACCTGAAGTTTTTACTTATCCCAAAGTCACAGAGATATTCTTCAATTTCTTTCCCCCCTCTTCTACAATCTGTATAATTTTAGTTTTTGCATAGGGACCATGTGCCATCTGTAATTGATTTCTGAATATGGAGCTCAGGATTGAGTTTTATATGTTTCCATATGGGTATCTAGACAGCAGCATTCTTTTTTTTTTTTTTTTAAATTTTTGGCTGCACTGGCTCTTGGTTGCTGTGCACAGGCTTTCTCTAGCTGCAGTGGGTGGGGACTACTTTCCTTTGCAGCGTGTGGATTCATCATTGTGGTGGCTTCTCTTGCTGCGGAGTACAGGCTCTAGGCACATGGGCTTCAGTAGTTGCAGCTTTCAGGCTCCAGAGCACAGGCTCAGCAGTTGTGGTGCACAGGCTTAGTTGGCCCCACAGCCTGGCATGTAGAATACCTGGACCATGCCAACAGTGTCCCCTGCACTGGCAGGTGAATTCTCAACCACTGAACCACCAGGGAAGTCCCAACAACAGCATTCTTGAAGAAAAATAAATATTTCATACTACGGCACTTATCAAAAGCCCTTTGCTTGCATATAAATCTGGACTCTATTCTCTTTCATTGATTGTCTCTGTATTTGCCAATACCATACTGTCTTGACTTTGCTCAGTCCATCAACATAGCTTATCTTCCTATTTATGTTTAATGCTTCTTAGCAATACCTTATCATCTTGAACATCTAACATTATGTTAATTCCTACCTAGTATTTTTAGTTTTCAAATTCTATTATAAGTAGAATTAAAAAGTACTTAATTTCCCAATAGTTTATTACTATTTTATGAGTAGTTTATAAAAAGACAATTGATTTTTATATATTAACCTGTATGCTGTGACATTGTTAAATTTTCTCATTAGCTCTAGTAGTTTTCCACGTTCACAATAACGTTATCTGTGAATAACGAGAGCTTTACTTCTTTCTTTCCAATCTTTATGCCTTTTTCTTTTTTGCCTGTGCCCTGGTTGGGACTTTTAATACAGTGTAGAGTAGAGGTGAGAGCAGAGAAAGAGCGAGTTGGCTGAGGCTTTGTTTCTTGGGAGGCCACTCTATTGATGCCATGCTGTGATTTACACTTTAAAAAAATTCCTCTGGCTGCCTGGGAAGAATTGTAACAGCAAAAGGGGAAGCAGGGAGACTGATAAGGAGGCTGCAGAATTCCAAGTGAGAGAGGCGGGTAGTTTAGGCTGGAATGATGGGAGATCTGGGATGTATTTGTAGTTGGAATCACAGAATTCACTGTGGGGGAAAGAGAGGGGAACCAAGGATGACTCAAGGAGTATTGAGCTGCTGGGAGGAGTGGGGATGGAGAGACTGTTGATTCAGATGAGGAAACTGGGGCTGAGGATGCAGCTTTGACCACTTTTTAAATTTATTTTTGTTGTGTTGGGTTTTCATGGCTGCGAGGGCTTTTTTCTAGTTGTAGAGGGTGGGGGTTACTCTTTAGTTGTAGTGGCTTCTCTTATTGTGGAGCACAAGCTCTGGGGTGCACAGGCTTCCGTAGTTGTGGTTCCTGGGCTCTCAGGACAGGTTCAATAGTTGTGGCTCATGGGCTTGGTCGCTGCAGCACAGGCTCGCTAGTTGTCGTGCATGGACTTGGTTGTTACTTGGCATGTGGGATCTTTCTGACCCAGGGATCAAATGGGAGTCTCCTGCATTGGCATGTGTGCATACTCAACCTCTCAGTCATGTCCAGCTCTTTGCAATTCCATGAACTGTAGCCCGCCTGGCTGGAATTCTCCAGGCAAGAATACTGGAGCAGGTTGCCATTTCCTACTCCAGGGGATCTTCCTGACCCAGGGATTGAACCTGGATCTCCAGCACTGCAGGCAAATTCTTTACCACTGTGCCACCTGAGAAGCCCCTTGACCACTTTCATTTCAGAATACTGTTAGACTTTCAAGGTCTCAGGAGGGCAGCTGGAATGATGGAACTGGAGGCACAGCTTTTGGGTAACATCATGATTTAGATGGACTCTAAAGTCACAAGACCAGATAAGAGGAGAGAATGCGGAGAAGGATGAAAAGGAGACTTCATCCTGGGGTAGTGGGTGGGGAGACCTGAAGGAGCCAGGAAAGTAGACTGAGAGGGGACAGTGAGGTAGGAGGAAAACCAAGAGTATAGTTATTTGGAACTGTCTTGAAGCAAGTGTTCCCAGAAAGGGATGGTCACTGTGTTGGATGCTGTTAAGCAAGAAAAATAGGAGAAGGTCAGAGGAGCACAAGATGTTCGGTTGCAGGCATCTTGGTGACCTCAACAGAGGCATTGATCTGGAGTAAGGGAGCTGGAAGCCCAGCTGGGGAGGTGGGAGATGTAGACATGGAGGCAGCAGCAGTGAGCACAGAGAAGGGAATGGCAGCCTTTCTCCAAAGCACCTGGTGAGGAGCCTTGAGGGCTCTAGGCATTTGCTGAGAGACCAAAGCTCTCATTGGCCATGTGAAAAGAGAAAAGTGAGCCTTGTGCTCTGGAAGTTACAGCCTGGGCCAGCTGATGTGGATGAGTAGATGAGACAGGCTGGAGAGAGAGGAAAGGATGAAATAGGCACAGGAATCATGCCCAGCACTGTCCCTGGCTTGCTATCATCAGTCCAGTTTTAAGAAGACCTCTATGCTCATCACCTCGAGGGATGGGCTCCAAGAAGGGTGAGAGGGTGGACTCATAGGGCAGCCTACACATGTGATTTTCCTGAGAAAGCTGCACTGGTTTATACAGGTTAGTTTGTTGCAGGAGCACCGCATATGCATTGGGAAATTGCAGAAAAGAGGGAAAGGTTAACTTCTTGGTGTATTTGACTCTGGTTTGTTTCTGCATGCAATTGTTCTTACATAATTATAACCATGCTGTGAGCTGAGTTTTGGGCCTGATTATTTTTCACTGAACATTACATAATAGACATTCTCCATGTTGTTATATAGCTTTCATTGTTGTTATCAGTTGCATAAAATTGTATGTGAGAATGCCCCATGTTCCATTAACTCATCCCCTACTGGTGGTCATTTGGGTTACTTCCAATGTTTAGAGACAGTACTGCATTGGATATCTATGTGTGTGGAGTTTTCCCTAGATCCATTTTTACAGAACTAACTTTTTTGGGGTTTGTGATACCTACTTGCCATATTGCTGGTGGGGAGTCAGCTACACCCACCCTGCTGAGAAAACACTACATGAGGCAGCCTACTCTCATATTCCTAACTGCCTGCACACTGTCATTTAAAATGTTTCTTTTTATTTGATGGGCCCAAGATGGGGTCTCATTCTAGCTCCAAGCTGTCTTTTGGGGAGCTTCCCTGGTGGTGCAGGTTCAATCCGTGGGGAACTAAGATCTCACATGCCTCGCAGCCAGAAAACAACAATAAAAAAAACCCAACAGAAACAATGTTGTAACTAATTCAATAAAGACTATAAAAATGGCCCACATAAAAAAAATCTTAAAAGAACAGCTGTCTTTCTTGAAGGTTATAGAAGATACTCATTTTCCTATATGTTCACTTACTGGTTCTTTTTCCCCTCATGGGAGGAAGCAGATCCTATCAAGGGACCCTCACTTGTACTTTTCCAAGTGGGCTCTCTGATTGCACCCTCCATGCCCCTCCCCCTCCATTGCCCTAACCAATTTTTGCGGTCACATCTTTCCTCCTAAGGGTCTCATGTAGTTCCTGCTGCCCAGTTTTCAGTGTCCCTCCCCAGGCTAGACCCACATCCCCACATCAGGGAACTGTGGAATAGTCACAGCAGTGTCTCAGCCTGCTGCACAGACTCTCCTCTGAGCCATCATCAGCTCGTCCCTGGCTGCTTGCCCCGGACCTGGCAGAGTCTTTGGGAAACATGCCTTGACCAACTGACCAATCTAGTCTCTAGTGACTGCTAGGAACTCTGTCATCTGCTTCCACCCACCTGGCGCCTGCCCCGAGGAACTCTTGGGCTCCAGTCGCCCTGGCCTTATTACTGCTTTCTGCCTGTCTTTGCTTCTCCATTGCTCTGTGCCTGCGTTTGTGAAACCTCCATCAAGAGTGCCCCTCTTTATTCCTGAGCAGTGTTCAGTCACTTTTATCATCTGTGATCTTGCCTCCTCACCTGAGCCTTACCTGGATTTTTCTGGTCTACCTGGGCCCCTGCTTCTGAACATCTATAGCGTATATAGTTTATAGGGGCTCTTTGAGAGGGTCTTCAGTAAGTCGTCCCCCGTCCTCCATTCAGCTTCGGAAGAACTTGGGAAATAAAAACCCAGTTGGAGGCCAAAGCATCACCTTCTTCACTGATGAAGGCTGAGGGGGAAGAAGAAGCTTAGTGTGAGGACGCAGGGGCTGAACTAAACCCAGAACTAGGCTCACCTCTTCCCTGTCCCCCAGTCTCACTTGCCCTGGGTGACCTGCAGGTGGAAGGGAACATCGGAAGGAAGTGAGAAATCCACCTTCTCCCCCACAGTCCATGCCCTTAATCGTGTCTTATTTTCTAGTCAATTTCAGTGGGGTTTGTTGCTTTACTTCCACCATGAGCTCTAAAGCTCAGGTATGCATAACCATTCCTCACAGCACCTTCAAGCAGATGAAGAGGACTTGCTTTAGCAAGTCCCTCCTCCTCCCTGTACACACGGCCCAGCTAAGTTAGAAATTCTACTCTGAGGGCTTCATTTCTCTCTCAATGCTGGCCTTGGTCGATGAAGATCATATAGGGGTGGGTAGGGATATAACCACTGTCATTAAATCGGGCCTCCTGAAGGCAGGCTTCCATGGGGGTGCAGGGCATGGGAGTGTAATTAGTCTTGTTGTCCTTGTCGTGGGAATCAGGAGACAGCCAAACAAGCAGTTGGGATGGTACAGACATGCTCCGCTTAACTCATGATTGTGCTAAGAACCTCCTTTGGGCCTTTCCTGGACTGAATGATGAATGACTGGGTCGTCCAAGGACTGGGGGATTAATTATTTTTGGCTGGGAAGGGGATTCCATGGACAGAGCCAGGTTACAGACCACTGCTCTGTTGGCTGCTGCTGCTTCCCAGAGGAATCTGAGCCCTCACACAATTTGGAGCCCACCTGGTAATGCTTGGATTCCAGAGCTGTGGGTGCACACACATCATTGCACCATGTAGCGTTAGAAAAAGATTTCTCTAAAAATAACTACCGAGGAATATTTAATTTGATAGCAAGACTGTGACTAATGCATGAAACAGAGAGAGTCTGTGTGACAAGACACAGTACAATAATGGGGAGAAATTCATGTTTGACCTTTCCACCAGTGCAAAATGAAACAGACCTGAGCCTTGGCAGCTGGGGCTCTAGGGGAAGTGGCTGTGAGCATGGGGTATGATGGTCATGGAGGAAACTGATGGGATATGCAGTTATCAGTAGTGTTGCATTATGGAAATAGCTCAAGGAAATCAATACCTTTTGGTGTTAAATAGCAAGAAGGGACCAGGGCTGAGCTAAGTGCTGGCCGGTGAGAGGTGGATACAGGAGGCCAGCCCAGCTGGATGGGGTGACGGAACTGGTTTTTACAGGCTGGCTCAGAGGAGAAGTAGGTTCCCCAAAGAGAAGGAGACCCAGTGCTTCTGGGAAGTAATCTGAGCTGATGGGGTAGAAGCAAGGTTCCAATGTTGAGTGAACAATTACCTTCTGGTAGGTTGGATGCAGGTTTGATTCCTGGGTCGAGAAGATACCTGGAGGAAGAAATGGCAACCCACCCCAGAGTTCTCATCTGGGAAATCCCACAGATGGAGGAGCCTGGTGGGCTACGGTCCATGGGGTCTCAAAGAGTCAGGCATGACTAAGTGACTAAATAGCAGGAGCAGGCTCTGTGTTGAGAGCATCCCAGGCATTCTCCTCAGAAGAATCCCTGATATAGAAGCTGTTATTGTTTCCACTTGACCGAGAAGGAAACTGGGGTCACCCAGCTGGGAAGTGTCTGGAGCTGGGTGTGAAGCCAGAGCCTTCAAACTCTGTTTGCTGTTGCTTGGTCACTGACAACTTCAGAAAGCTCAAGGGCTGGCAGCAGCCTCAAGTGACAGGTTGGGGTTGGGGTTGGGGGAGGCTGAGTGTGGGTGATGGTTTCCGCAGGGGCCACCTGGTGACAAGTTCTCGTGAAAAATTGCCATGGCTCTTGGCATGGCAGGTTTCCGGGTCGGAGTCACTTCCATGATCTTTCCATAATTCATGACTGCATGTTATAAATTCTGATCCATCACCTCCAGTGCTAACTGGAGAACAAAATAATCTACGTTTCTTAGAGTCGTTCTTCCTCAGTGGCAAGAGGGTGAGTACTCCTGCTGCTTCCTGGATCAGGGTCTTACACATTCTGAGGACTCACTTAAGGTTTGTTGTTCTCAGGAAAGAGTTCTTCTTTTTTTTTAAGTTAATTTATTTGTTTGACTGTATTAGGTCTTACTTGGGGAATGTGGAATTTTCTAGTTGCAGCATTCAAACTCTTAGTTGCAGTATGTGAGATCTATCTCCCTGACCTGGCATCAAACCCAAGCCCCCTGCATTGGGAACTCAAAGTCTTAGACACTGGACCACCAGAGAAGTTCCACAAGAGAGTTCTTGAGAGGTTTTTGTTGTCTTTTTTTTTTTTTTGCATCCTCTTCTAAATGTTGGACTTCCCAGGTGGTGCAGTTGGTAAAGAATTCACCTGCCAATGTAGGAGATGCTGGTTCAGTCCCTGGGTTGGGAAGATTCCCTAGAGAAGAGAGTGGCAACCCACTCCAGTATTCTTACCTGCTAAGTCTCATGGACAGAGGGGCCTGCCAGGCTACAGTCCATGGGGTCGCAAGAGAGTCAGAAACGACTGAGCAACTGAGCACTCACTAAATATTCCTCGAGAAAGAGATTAGCAGTGGTCCCTGATCAGATTCAGGGCCCGTTGCTTCTTGGCATGTTTGGTGATATTCTTGCCCTAGCCCCTTGGCATGGGCAGATCTGGGTGGACAAACCAAGAGCTGAGGTCACAATCAACCAGTGGGCCCAGGACCCCTCCTAGACTCTGGGAAGTGCTCTGTAGGAGGTAAGTTACTCTTCCCCTCTGAGCCTCGGAGATGAGGGCTAAGTCTCTGCTCAGGTGTGAGAGAATCAAGGAAGGGTTGACTCAAAGAGGGGAGGGCAGCTTGGAGCGGCTCTGGCTGGGAAGTGGTTCTGACCCACGGCCTGGCAACGGTTGGTGCCCCAGTGTCCCGAGACCCAGTCAGGTCCCAAGACCTGGCCTGCCTCCCACTCCAGCCACATCCCTCCCCACTCTCCACTTACTCGCTTGCTCGCTCATCGCATCTTGGTCACACTGGTCTTTCTGAACTCCTTCCTTACCTGACCTCCCTCCCCAAATGCTGCTCCCTTTGCCTAGGGCACATCCACTCCTTCTTTACTTGGCTGATTTGTCTGCATTGTCAGGTTCCAGTTTTTTTTTTTTTTTTTTCACCGTTGGTTGTGCTGAGTCTTTGTTGTTTCGTGGCTACTCCCTAGTTGCGGTGCTCGGCCTTCTCATTGCGGTGGCTTCTCTTGTTAGGTTACAGTTTAAACATCATTTCCTCCAGGAAGTCTTCCCAGCTTGTCAAACTAGGTCAGTTCCCTTGGTGAATGCTCCCTTTGCAAGTGTACTCTTCTGTCCTAGTACTTATGTCTCTAATTAGAGATTTGCTTGTGCGATAATTGGTTCAGGGTTTCTTCCCCCCAACTGGATGGTTAAACTCTGTGATGGGAATGACTGAACAGCTGCCCTGGACCTGGTCCATAATAGGTGCTCAATAAATATTTGGTAGATGAATGATTAAAACTTTCCATAAACTTTGAGGTAAAAGTCTGAGGAGCTGGTGAAAATGAAGCCTGAGTTCCCTTTCTAGCTCCAGCCCCACAGCAATTCAGAGATGGGGTAGGTGGTGCTATACCAAACAAACAGGCTGCGTTTCGCACTTAAGTGAAATGGTAAAGGCTTTGCAATTGGTTGCTTTTTATGTGTAGAGAAATTACCTCTGTCCTGATTTGCAATATCTGTGCTATTTTGGGCTGTTTTTCTCTTTTGGGCCTGTTTGTATTGGAGCAATAATTTCACCCTTTGGCTATGCAGAGGCCCAATTAATATTACAAATATGGTCCCATAAAATTCACTTCTTGACACTAGAATGTTTTGTTGCTAATTACTCTCCAAGGTTTTTAATTTCAATTCCTCCTTGATGACTTAGTGCAGAAATTCAAGGGCACAGTTATTTCCCCCAAAGGGAAAGGTGAACTAAGTGATGCCAAGCTTCTATCAACTTGTTCCTCCTTCCAGGGGGTATCTTGTTTTTGAGTCTATCTCTTTTTATATTCCTAGCCAGAAGGAAACAGCAAACAAACAAAAAACATACTGGAACAAAGATTTACATTTCTAGGGGGGAGGGGAAAGCAGTAATTCACTAATGCATTCATTCAAGCAATATTTACAGAGTACCTACTATGTGTCAGATCCTGTGTTAAGCACTGAGGAAGCAGAAAAAAAAAGCCATTGTCTCTAGGTAGCTCCTAGTCTTTATTTATTTACGCTGCACTGCTGCAAGGGGTTTCTCTAGTTATGGCGCACAGGCTTCTCATTGTGGTCTCTTCTCCTGTTGTGGAGCCTGGGCTTTATGGTGGGTGGGCTTCAGTAGTTGTGGCTCCCAGCCTCCAAAGCACAGGCTCTGTAGTTGTGGCGCGTGGGCTTAGCTGATCTGCAGCATGTGGGATCCTCCCAGACCAGGGATTGAACCCGTGTCCGCTGCATTGCAAGGCAGATCCTGAACCACTAGACCACCAGGGACGTCCAGCCCAAAGTCCTGAATGGTCAGGAAGAAGGTGCTGAGGAGCCTGTGACATGTCCTAAGGTGCTTCCCATGGTGAGGCTTGATAGCTGCAGCCCATCCAGAAATGTCACATCGATTTCTGGTGGTTAAAATCAGGGAGGCTTTGGTCACTTCTCATTTGAAAGACCCTGGCTAACTACAAGTAATCTGCATTTTAATGATATTTTGAATGGGTTAGTAAAATAGGAACAGATGGTTAAAGTTTGTCATTTTAGGGAAAATAATGAAATATTGCACTGCTTAATCTGTCTCTTTTTCACACTCTTCCCTGTCCCCTCCCCACTGCAAAGATATTCAGATGCAACAAAATTTAAAGGAAAATACTAATAATATCTTCATCACTTAGGTCTCTTTACCTGAAAGGACCCTAATTTTGTCAGCCATCTCTGTGCTAACCTACTCTGTTGGCCTTTTATTCCAGTGTTACCTCCCAAGAGGTTTCCTAAAAGATGTTGCTTTGGGGGAGCATAAGGGGTGGTGGTGAAGTGAGACTAGCTTACTATGAAGGAAACCTGCTCTGTAGATGCTTTATTAACCAGAGCAGACCCGTTCCTAGATGAACCCAGCAGGGGAGAGAGAAGTTGAATAACATGTATTCTGAGCCTCTTAGCCACCTGTCCCCGGGGTGCAGATGGCCATAATCTGTAGATGCAGCACCTCTTGATGAAGAGAAGGCAAACTGTCACCACTATCACCTGCATTTCATTTGGACTTACCTCTGTACCTGCTGCATTTCTCTGAAGTTTTCCCATCATTCTGCCTGGCCAGAGCACCAGATTAGCTCAGCTGCTGGGAGAGGGAAATGAGTGCTTCTGGCACCATGGCCAAAACCTCTCTGGAGAATGAGCATCGTGTACCACTTGCCTTACTGCTTGCCGGCTTCAGTCGCAAAAGCCTCCAGGATGCTCCTGGATAAACATCATCTTTGTGGCCACACATTGTTTTATGAGCTGAGTCATCAGACTGGCTGACTCCTTAAATACTGCTGTCTGATTCTCCAGGCAGCAGAAAATGAGGAGAGAAGATATGAAGTGTAGCTCCTTCACTTTATAGAGGGCCAGTCTCATTCACCAAAGATAATGAGGGGGGATCATCGTTACGGAATTTGCTTATGTTAAACAGTGGTTGATTAACTTGAGTTCCACTTAGGAGAAAAAGATGATGCTGCCCACATTTATGTTACTACAAAATCTGTTCAGTTATGGGCTATTTTTAATTTTTAAAAATCTTTTTATTTTGTGTTAGAGTATAGCCAATTAACAAACAAGGTTGTGATAAGTTTCATATGAACAGCAAAGGGATTCAGCCATACATATACATGTATCCATTCTCCCCCAAACTCTCTTCTCATCCAGGCTGCCACTTAATGTTGAGCAGAGTTCCAAGTGATGGACAGTAGGACCTTGTTGGTTATCCATTTTATTTTATTTTTTTTAATCCATTTTAAATATAACCTTGTGTACACATCCATCCCAAACTCCCTAGCTATCCCTTCCCCCCATCCTTCCCTCCAGCAACAGTAAGTATATTCTCTAAGTCTGTGAGTCCCTTTCTGTTTTGCAAGTGAGTTCATTCGCCTTATTTCTTTTTAGACTCCGCATATAAGGGATGTCATATGGTGGTTCTCCTTCTCTGTCTGACTTACTTTACTCTGTATGGCAATCTTTAGGTCTACCCACGTGGCTGCACATGGAATTATTTCATTCTTTTTAATGGCTGAGTAATGTTCCATCGAATATATGTACCACATCCTCTTATCCATTGGTTTTAGGCTATTTTTAATAGTCACCAGTCTTAAAGAATATCCTGCTGAAAACTTGATTCCCTCTTCACCCATTTATTATGATGTGATTTATTCAGTTCAGTTCAGATCAGTCATGTCCGACTCTTTGCAACTCCATGAACCGCAGCACACCAGGCCTCCCTGTCCATCACCAACTCCTAGAGTTCACTCAAACCCATGTTCATCGAGTCGGTGATGCCATCCAACCATCTCATCCTCTGTCGTCCTCTTCTCCTCCTGCCCTCAATCTTTCCCAGCATCAGGGTCTTTTCCAATGAGTCAACTCGTCACATGAGATGGCTAAAATATTGGAGTTTCAGCTTCAACATCAGTCCTTCCAATGAATATTCAGGGCCGATTTCCTTTAAGATGGACTGGTTGGATCTCCTTGCAGTCCAAGGGACTCTCAAGAGTCTTCTCCAATACCACAGTAAAAAAGCATCAATTCTTCGGTGCTCAGCTTTCTTTATAGTCCAACTCTCACATCCATACATGACCACTGGAAAAACCATAGCCTTGACTAGACGGACCTTTGTTGGCAAAGTAATGTGATTTATTATCTGAGGTAATCAGTTCGACCCAAAAGTAATAGTGATGTGTTAAGTCAAACTGTTTGAAAATTCTCTATTTCTCTCTGTTTCTTAGATAAATTGCTCTGCCATGGTTATCTTCTGTATAGACACTCAGTAACATGTCTTGATGAATTTTTAATTAAAGGCAGTGTGCCTGTATCAGAGAAATTTACCCTAATTAACTCAAGTGTCTGAATTTGGAGATTTGTAACTTCCTGAAGTAAATTTCTCAGTTCTCTTTCCCAATCGATTTCATTACGTTCCCTGAAAACATATAAGATCATCCACCCAAGACTATATACTGAATTCCTGTTAGGTGCCAGGCACCATGTTAGTCTGTGTGGGTTAAAAATAAGTGAAGAGCAATCTTTACCACTGAAGAGGGACACAAATGTTCGTCAATGTGCAAGGTGGACATTGATCTCTTGGAGGAGGGTGGGATGAGTAATGGCTGCAAGAAAATTCCTTATGGAAGAGCAAAATCTCCTTTAGCCAGAGGCAGCTGGGGACGTTTTCCTGGGGAAAGCAGTCCTTGGAGGGTGAGGAGGATGCGTGAGTTTCAAGACAGGAAAATACACAGGCTGAGGGATACTGTATACAAAGGTCCAGTAAGAGCCAGGGCATGGCATGTGCTTGTGTCTGGAGACGGGATAGCCCTGGGGACTTATACGGGAGCAGTTTTCTGGGGGTGACAGTGTCAGAAACCAGAACGTAAGGGACTGAGAATCAAGTACATTGTGCTGAAATAAAGGGGTTTGGAGTGGATAACTCTCTGAAATCAGGTAGAGAGAAACGGAAGCAAGAGAGTACCAGTAGGTACTGTGTTGGTACTCTCTGTTCCTGGGGCCACAGAAAAAGCCTGTGGAGCAGAACAGGGTGAAGATGGGGAACAGGGAGCAACGGTGGTGCAGTAGTTTCCTGATGGTCAGAACATATGGAAGAGTGGGTGGAAAGGAAGAGTGGGTAGGGCACTGAGGGTCCTAATATTCAGAGGGTAGGGCACTGAGGGTCCTAATATTCAGAGCTGGAAGTCAGTTCATATGCTGGAAGGGGTGTGTTTGTGTGGGGTGAGAGGGGATTGAGAGCCTCTATAGGTGAGTGGACTGAGAACCCAAGGAGAGGCTCAGAGCAGATGCTGTAGGTATAGGAGAGCAGGTGCATTGTCCCGCTAAATGCTGATTTTCTGCAACGTGTGCTTTGCTTTTTGCTTAACTCAAGACAATGTGCTAAATTTAGTGCAAACAGCAAGACTGTAGGAGTATGGGACTTATCAGATGCCCTCCCTCTCACCTTGGCCCCCTCTCTTCTCTGCCAATTGGGATTAAAGCCCTCCCACCCCTGAGCTGAACTGTGGAGACATGGATTGGAATTGTCTTTATATGGGGAAGTCATCATCTAGGATGGATTGAGACAGGGAAAACTAGTTCTTAGGCTCTGAGATCATCATCACATATACCAGTCAATGGGAGTGGAACTACATAATGAAATAAGAGCTCTTAAAAGGTTGTTCAGAGGATCTGTGTAGCTTGGCACCTCTTGTTGGATAGCTCCCTGGAGAGAGCTTTGTGGGAATGGGGCTTCATTCCATGGTAAACATCCCATGGTGGCAACTGGGCAGGGGTCTAGCTCTCTGGAAGAGAAAGCAACATAAGTGAGGCTATGTCTTTTAGTATGTTCTTGGATAAAAATGTATCAAGCTGTTAAGAAACTCAATCATACACAGAACAGTTTTCAGGGGGCAGGAGTGGGCAGCCTTCATTGGTGGGAGGTGGAGTCTACAGGTGAGGAGATGGGAGTCTGTGGCAATGATCCAGGTGAGCACAATCAGGCCTGGGAGGAGTTATGAATCATAAAGAGTATGGTGAAAGAAGAATCAACAAAATCTGTTGATTACCAAGATATTCTTGTATTAGTTTCACTTCCTATTCAACAAGTGTGTTGAACACCTGTGTTGAATTCAGGTGCTGCGCTGCATCATGATGGACCAGAAAAGTAACTCTAGCCTGGAGTTTGCCTTTTGGGAACTGACAGTCTTCCAGGAAAAGTAAGACACAAAGGCACACAGCTTGAATCCCAGACAAAAGAAGGATCCAGTCTGCTAGCTGCAGGATCAGGGAAGGTTTTTCTGGAGGTGATGCCTTGGATTGGGTTTTGAAGAGTGTTCAGGAGTGACAGTGGGGTGCGATACCAGGGTTTTGACTTGGTAGTTTTAGTAACAGATGTATGGATCTGCTGGCATTAGGGCTAAGAACACTGTGCGACCCAGATGCAGGAGGAAAGAAGTCCTGTGGTTGCCAAGACTTCCCTGGTCTTTGATGAGCTACTGATCTGGGGTCACGAAGTGATATCTGCAGATCTAAGAGTGAATGGATTCTTAGGGAGGAGAGAAAGGAGGAAACTCAGGATGGCCTGTAAGACAGAGACCTAGGAGCAGCAGAGGTGGTGCCCAGTGCAGGAACAACCATCCCCTACCCCCCACGCCCAACCCCCGCCCCCAACCTTCCTTACTAGGAAGGGTGCAGTGATTGTTCTGACCCCAAACATCTACCACACAGGCCAACTCAGGGTAACAAGAACCAAGGAGGCGCCAGCGGCTTCGGCCTAGGAGGAGTCCCAGAGTCCGAAGAGCGAGGGGCATGAGTGTGCCCGACTTCGTTCACCCACGGTGACCCCGCCCTGCGAGACCAGGGATCTATCTAGGGATGGGGTCGTGACCGCCGCTGAGGATGACAGCTGAATGGGTCTTAAAGCGGTATCAGTCCCTCTTCCCTGCTCTCTCCTCTCCGACTGGCGATCTCCGGGTGCCTGGCAGGAGGACGTGGACACCGAAGCCTGCCGGGGCCCGAGGGCATCCCACCTGTCCAGCCCCGCCTCCTCCGGAGCTTGGGGCCACCCAGGGCCTTAGGCCTGCCTAAGAGCCGGTCCGGACCCCCGCCGGGCCGGCCAATCGGGTTTCCCTCCGCTGGCGCGCGGCGGCGGCGCCGGCGCGTGGGGCTCGCGCGCGGGCTCGGGCGGCGCGAGCCCGGGCGGCGCGAGCCCCCGCGCGCCGGGGAGCGGCGCATGCGCGGGCCTCCTGCGAGCCCGCTGAGGCGAGCCGAGCCGCGGCGGCGCCGGGAGCCGAGCAGCGAAGCTGTGAGGGACGAAGCCTCGGC
>ML660201.1:45602967-45654811 GCA_007570785.1 Antilocapra americana | reverse complement strand
TGGGGGCGGCGTGGCGCCCGGCGCGGGGGTGGGAGCGGGGCTCCGGGCGCGCGGAGGGCGGCAGGGGGCGCTGGCGGCGCGGCCTCGGCAGGTGCGGCCGGCGGGAGGGGCGGGCAGGGCCCCGGCGGCCGCCCGAGCCCTCGGTGCGGGGCACGGGGCACTTTTCCCCAGGAAGCCAGTTTCTGGGAAATCTGTTTCCTCTGCTCTCGAATCTCAGTTTTAATGAGCTTCTGCCCCTGAGTTGATGAGCCGGATGACTGTTTATTTTTGGACTGAACCTTAGGGGAAAAAGAAAGGGATAAAATACGTTGACATCATTTTCTCAGTTCAGAATTTTGCAGACATTTGGCTGGAAACGTTCGATCCGCTTTAGTTTGTTTTGCCTTCAATATTAGAAAGAGTAATTACGTTACAATAGGAAGCGTTCTTGCACATGCCCCAGTGTTTAGTGTGTATTATAGTCATGCTTTTGTTAGGAAACAGATGAGTCTGTTTTTAGATGAGACCGTTATTCCTCTTAGAATCCCCCTGTTTTTTATCTGTTACAAGTGTTAAACTCCAGAAGCTAAATAATTCTTACAGTGTTGAATTATTTTGAAAATAATTTAAGGGATTGAACGTTAGTTTTACAGTGTTAATGTTTCGTGGTGATTATGCAAGAGAGTTCAGCCACATTGCATTATTGTAAGTCACCTGTCATCTTATTCAGTTAGATAGAAAAATGAGTGTACAGGTTTTTCCCCCTGAAGTTTTAATGAAAAATTTTAGATAGTGAAACCTGTCTGAACATAGACTTTTGTTTCCCATATTTTCTGCAGCTCAATGAAGGCTTAGTTCACAGTTCACTGCAAAGGAACTTTTTAAACTGTCAATGGTAACAAACATCTAGGAATCCCATCAGGAAAATTACTAGAAACTGAATTATTTAAATTTAAGAACTTGCAGAGAGATCTGTGCTGGTAGAAAATCTTGTTTTGAAAGGTAACTTTCTGAAGTTTTTAATGTGTTATGCTCTAAGGGCACAATGGGACTTTCCTGGTGGCTCAGTGGCAAAGAATCTGCCTGCCAGTGTAGGAGACGTGCATCAGGAAGATTCCCTGGAGAAGGAAATGGCAACTGACACCACTATTCTTGCTTGGGAAATCCCACGGACAGAGGAGCCTGGTGGGCTACAGTTCATGGGGTCACAAGAGTCAGAGGCAACTTAGCAACTAAATGACAAGTACATGATGATAGAGGCGAGGATGAAGGTGATGAAGGGAGCCTTAGTGCTAGAGGCTGCTGAGGTGGGATTGGGAAATGAGGTGAAAGCTAGGATTCACTCCTGGGAACGTTTTATCCTTTCTCTTAGAGCATTCTCTAAGTACTAAATATATTCTGTGCCATGAAGAGTTGATGGTGTATCTTTCCCATAAGGTACTCTCAGACCTGCTTAATTAGAAAAACAGATAATTGATGTGAAAGTGATCAACTGTCCACTGGCAGCTCAGTAGTAATTTCTTTCCTTCTGGGTAGGAACCTCTGAATAGCGGAGTTGGCAGATTTCTGAGTCCTGGATTCTCTTTACTGGTGTTGTGGGCAAGTTATTTAACATCATTTTCTTAATGTGGAAGTTGGGGATAATATTTACCTACAGGGTTGTGAAAATCAAATGAGAGCATACCAAGTGCTTAATAAATGTTAATTTCTTCTTTTCCCCTTAGTAAAGTACTTAGAGTAATAACTGCACTAGGCATATCCTCAGGTGTGTTGGCTCGGAGAGGGAGACAGTGCAAGGTCATCAAGATAGACATATGTGAATCTCAGAGCACTATGATTTGGTGTGTGATTTACTCAGAAAGATGGAAGGAAATTTCTGCATTTTGGGGACTATGGGTTTAGCTTTATAAAAATTTTTCCCTGTGGAGGGGCATAGCATTGGGCACAGGATAGGACTTAAATGCTTGTTAAATGAGAGAGACAGTTATTCTGAAGACATTAGCGGTTGTAATTTCGTGTAGTTTATTTGTCCTTTTTGCCAAAGAAACTCCCTTCCTATTTCTCTCACAGCTTTCTTCTACTATCCCTTCCTCAGCTGTGATCTGAAAGTTCCTGTGTGAGTTGTTCAAAACCCAGAATACATGTTTTTTCATAGACATATTAGGGTTACTCTTCTTGGCCTTTTCACAAAAGCCGTTTCAGTCTATAAAGTAGCCTAAACATTATACTTATAGTGAGAAAAACCGTCAATTAAAAATGGAGTCTTAGCTGCATCGTTTAATTGCTAGCCTGAAAATCTGTTATCATTAATTCCTATGAGAAAACGTTTTGCAATTCAGGTTTGATTTTTGCGAGCAGATTGGAGCACACATTTCTATTTCTGCTTGCTAATCCACAATTCTTATAGCAAGGAAGGAGAACTTAGACATTCTTCCCACCAATCTGGATAAGTTGCTTAGATATTGATGAGGGAAGGAGTCCCCTGTTGCAACAGTGCCAAGGAGTCTCTCCCACTGCAGCTGTTCATCTGTGTTTGACCTCGGTAAGGTTTTTGAGAGCCTGTAGCAATACCTTAATGCCTTTAAAATCTTTTATGATATACAGATTCTGTACAGGTTGTAACAGTTTCAAATTATTTGATTTATTCTCTAGGGACTAAGTGATGTCTGAACTTCTCTTTTCCATTGTAATGTTCTGTGATTGAGTTTAGAGGGAGGGGTGGACACTACCCTTCTCCCCCCCCACTATAGTTAAAGATGTGTATCAGTTTTCACAGTACATAGCCAGACAAAAACAATCATTACAGTTGCAAGTCATAATAGAAACATGATTAACCTAACAATATAAAATAATTACCTACAGTTTGGGGGGTCAAGAAGAGTCATGTGGCAAGTGGAAGTGCATGCATGCATATGTTTTCATCTGCCCAGTCTATGTCTTTTGGTTGGTGCATTTAAGTTTGGTGCATTTACAGTTAAGGTAATTATCCATATATGTGACCCTATTACTGTTTTCTTAATTGTTCTGAGTTTATTTCATGTAGGTCTTTTCCTTCTCTTGTGTTACCTACCTAGAGAAGTTTCTTTATCATTTGTTGTGAAGGTGATTTGGTGGTGTTGAATTCTCATAACTTTTGCTTGTCTGGGAAGCTGTTGCTTTCTCTGTCAAATCAGAATGAGAGTCTTGCTGAGTAGAGTATTCTTGGCTGTAGTTTCTTCCCTTTCATCACTTTTTAAGTATATTGTGCCATTCCCTTCTGGCTTGTAGAAGAAACTGCCCTTTTTTGAAGATCAGTGATGGGCCGATCAGTGTGCTAGGGGTGACAGTCCTAAGGTGGTTTTCATTATACAGATGATGAAATTGGATCTCAGAGATTGTTAGGCCTTTTTATCCTTCAGCAATTGAATTAATTTTCTTCTGATCAGTGGGTAATGTCATATACTTGACTCTTTTACTGCCATTCTAGTATTACAAGGAACTGTTCTTTACTGAACCTTTATAACCTGTGTTCTGACTCCTTGGGTCTCTCTCTCCCTTTTAGAGATTGTCTGCTTTCCAGTTCTGTTGCCATAAATAACTTGGAAAGCTTCGCATCTTTCCATTCTCAATTTTACCTTTTCAGGAAGCTTCCTATTCTAAAGTGCATTAGGTGAGAAAAAATCCAACCATTTTTGTGAAACACCTATCTTTTCCCATGTTGATTGCACTCAAACTACCAAATATAGAAACCAAAGAGCAAGCAAATACTTTTCTCACCCTTTAACAGCAACAACAGCAGTAAACACCACCAATAGATGAAATAAGAGTTTGTAATTAAACTCCTTGAATAGAATAGCAGGTTTTAGTATGTGTGCTTTAGTTTGGCCTCTGAGAAGTGGAAGCTGCATCATAAGTTGTTTTTTTATTCTACTGCATGAGGTAAATTTTGTAATGATTTAGAGTGATTACTGCTTATTCTTTTTTAATCCCCACTTAGCAGACTATGAAAAAAATTTCCTCATTACTGGCCAGAATACCACTATTTTAGTTTTGTGATGTCATATTTATTTCTTTTCTTATTTAAAAATAATGCGTATTTTCTACCTTATTTTTACCTGATTTTCTTCTGTTTGGTTTTCCCCAGATAGAAGGAAAAAATAAAATTAAAAAAAGCCCTGGAGCTTTAAAAGAAATTTGACTTCAAATGAGCCTGTGGTGCAGAGGCATGTGAAGGTAGGAAGGGACTAGGTTTGTGAAACCAGATCTGAAAGAACCAGTGTTCCCAGAATTTCACTAAATCTTCTGGTAAATGGACTGCAACTCAGTGAAATAGTGTGAGGGCATTGGGCTCTTTAGTTACTTTGCCTCATAGGGGAATCCTATTCTTTGAAGCCTCTGAAAGGACCCCATACCTCTCAGAGGTAAAGACATCCACCAGAGGTAGAGAAGACGTCATATACCCAGGACTTTATTTTGTTCTGAAAAGTGGGGATGTGCTTGATGTTTTATAGAAGTCAGGGGCTTAGTGTTAACTGGGAAACTTCCATATCATGATCCTGCTTGAGCCTGATACCATAATATCACCTCTCCCCACTTTTTTTAAACAGATGAGGAAGAAACTTTAGCAGAAAGAAATTAAGTGACTGACCAAAGATACCTAAGCCAAGGAAGTGCCGATTTGAGATTTGAACCTAGGACTTTGGGATTCTGATCCACAGCTGCTTTTGTTATACCATGTTACCTCTGAAAAGAATTTGTCAGCAGTGTGTGTCTCTGGCTCAAAAGATAAAGGCTTCCAAACTTAAATTGGATAGTTACATTTAAGAATATTTATTTCTATACTAGCCATTTTTATAAGACTGCATAGTATTTATTGTTCTGCTTCTGAATACAATGATTTGCATTGCTGATGGGAACAGATTCAAGGCATGACAATTCAGAAGGGAGGTTTTTAACAGCCCTGAGGAGTATATTGGGTGCTGCTGCTGCTGCTAAGTCGCTTCAGTTGCGTCCGACTCTGTGCGACCCCATAGACAGCAGCCCACTAGGCTTCTCTGTCCCTGGGATTCTCCAGGCAAGAACACTGGAGTGGGTTGCCATATCTTTCCCAGTGCATGAAAGTGAAAAGTGAAAGTGAAGTCACTTAGTCGTGTCCGACTCTTAGCGACCCCGTGTACTGCAGCCCCCAGGCTCCCCCGTCCATGGGATTTTCCAGGCAAGAGTACTGGAGTGGGTTGCCATCGCCTTTTCCAATATTGGGTCCTATTACCCTCTTTTTTTTAAACCTTTTTATTTCATATTGGAGCACAGTTAATTAACAGTGTTGGGTTAGTTTCAGGTGTATGACAAAGTGATTCAGTTATACATGCTTTTTCAAATTCTTTCCCCCATTAGATGGCTACAGAATACTGAGCACAGTTCCCTATGCTCTGAATAGGGCCTTGTTGGGTTATCCATTTTAAGAATAGCAGTGTGTTTAAAAATACATGTCAATCTCCAGCTTCCCAATTATCCCTCCCCATCACCTCCCCCCGCCAACCATAAGTTTCTTCTCTAAGTCTGTGAGTCAGTTTCTGTTTTGTAAATAAGTTCATTTGTATCATTTTTTAAAAATTCTCCATATAAATGATATCATGTGATATTTTTCTTTCTCTGTCTGTGTTCACTCAGTATGAGAGTCTCTAGGTCCATCCATATTGCTGCAGATGAAACTATTTTATTCTTTTTAATGGCTGAGTAATATTCCATTGTATATATGTATTGCATCTTTATCCATTCTTCAGTCACTGAACATTTGTTTCCATGTCTTGGCTATTGTAAATAGTGCTGCAGTGAATGTTGGGATGCGTTTATCTTTTCAGACCCTATTTTTCTCTGGGTGTATGCCCAGGAGTAACTACTGTCCTCTTTTTAAAGGCATTTTTAGTAGAGAAGAATATCGTTGATTTTGGCAAACATTTATTGAGTGCCTCCTTAAATCAAGAGCGGCTTTGTTTCGATGTGCCATTCTGTAAAGTAAGCAGGAAATAATCAGCAGGAAATTATCAACATTTTAACAGAAAAGTCAATATGGAACAATATTTTATAGACTATACAAATGTTATGGCTAATTTTATCATGTAGTGTTATGAGAGAATGTGCTTTAGAAATAAAAAGCTTAATTGTAAATGACACCATTGTCTGTCATTTTTAGACACGTTCTGAAGCATGATGTCTCAAAGGAATGGTCATTGAAGTTGAAAGTACTTTATATTCATACCAAACTTTTACATTGGTGCTGAATTTCCATTTTTAATGGTTTGTATTATGCATCTTTTTTGAATTATTGCATCCTTATTCTTCATGAGAAGAATGACCTGAGTTTATTCTCAGTGTGTAAGCATTATTGGATATGCTATATTAGGACTTTAATTGCAGTGTTATACTTTTACCATAATGAACAAATCTGTTTATTATGATTATGCTCTAAAGACTCTTACATACCCCCTCTTGACAGATTTTGTATAGAAAAGCAAGATTTTTTTTTTCCACATAGAGGTTCTGGGAACTTTAAAATTTTTTTCAGAAGTACATTACCAAATTATTTTAGCTGTGGCCCAGGTATGTGAATTGACTTGCTATATCACACATTAGGACACTCTAGTAAAAATAATGACTGTTGGAAACTGTCATTCAGAAACTTCCTGTTTTTTCACTTATCTACAATGGGAATAAAACCCCAGCCTCCTGCTTCCATCCGTTTCTCCCTCTCTTTTCAGAACTCATTTATGAGCTGTGTCGATTGATGAATGAGAACAAAAACTGATGGAAGAAATACTGTATGATAAATGAAGAACTTCATATTACAGACTTAGTGTCATGCTTTGACTTTTCTTCAAGTACGTCTAGTGACAGTGCCCTCACCACTCTTTGAGACAGCCCATTTTATTGTTAGCTGTGATGAGAACATTCTTCCTTGTTGATAAGACTCCTTGTAATTTCTTGTAAGTTTGTGTTCTGTGTCTGCATATAAATAACTTCCATCACAGCCCTTCAGTTATTCATAAAATTTTAGAATTGTGAGGCATCTTAAAGATGGTCTGGTTTAAGGCTCCAGGGATGATCAATAAGACCAGTGGGATAGCTGAGTGTTCTCTGTGTGCCTGGCACTTGCTCGTTACAGCCCAGATTTGCTTTTCCAGCTGCATTTGCTGACTTGCTTGTACTTTACACTTTAGCCAAACCGAACTTTCCCCAAGTTCTTCTGTCTGGACTTAATTGTACCTTTGCTGCCGTGTGCCAGTACGATCTGTGCCACCTATTGAACCCTTCTTGTTAATTGCTGCTTCACGTTTTTGTTATTCTTTCTGCATGCGGTACTTCCTCCCAACCCCATCTTCCTCTCAGATTCTTTCCTATCTGTTAAGGCTTCTATCGTATATTACTGTCTTTGGACATCTTTTTCTAGACCCTTGACCATACCCTTGTCTTTTTCCAACCAGATAGATTTTATTCTTTTAAGTTCTGTGAAACTTCATGTCTTGTAATGATATATTTAATTTTTCCTTTTCCGTTAGATTAGTGTCCTTCTAACTTTTGACTATGATGTACAATAAACGCATTTAAAATATTACCTCTTATGTGTATATGTTTACACTATACACGCTCATGAAGAAGTTAGAAGTTTCATGGTATAGTACTTTGTAGAGTGTACTCTGGTGTTTCTGTTCATTTCTATTTCCGTTAAAAAACATGGGTGGTAACTCATTTGATATTGTGACCCATGTTTAAAAAGTCTGCTTTAGGCTGTAAACTCTTAAAAGTAGGGATTGTGCTGGGACTTCCCTTGCAGTCCATTGGTTAAGACTCTGCTTCCAGTGCATTTCATGGGGCACAGGTTTGATCCCTGGTTGGGACTCTTTAAGAGCCAGCCTGCCACAGGGTGTGGTAAAAAAAAAAATTAGAGATTGTGGCTTATTTACAGTTGACTCTTGATTAATGCAGGGGATTGGGGGCAACCTCTCATACAGTCAGAAATCTGTGTTCTACCATTTCTGTCTCAAGGACAAAGCAGTTGGTAAATGACTCACCCCAGGGCAGGAAGCTGAAACAGCTTGAATAGAATCAGAACTTCAACCCTGGTTCTTTTGATTCCACATATTGTGATCTCTAATTAAATACAAATTTCCCCTCACATTTAGTTGATTTAAAGATCTGTATAATGAAAATACAAGTACTGTATTTACTGAAAAAAATCACATATAAATGGACCTGCACAGTTAAAACCTGTGTGTTACGGGGTCAACTATATCTTTGTGTTCTTAACAGACATTACTCAGTACCAGGCATGTAGAAGGTTTCATACACATATTTGTAGGATTGAATTGGATGTTTTTTGTCAATGTGGTATGAAATCTGATATTTGGAGACTTTTCATCTGCCATTTCACACTAATTACTCATATTGGTTTCATAACAGCTAAGTTCTAGATTTTATTTTGTATGAACTGAAGTCAAGCTAGATCTCTTGCATCCTGAACATGTGCTATTGATAATAAACATGAATGTAAAACTTTAGTTTCGTTTAAACAAGATTTTACATTTATTTCCATTACATTTCATTAGGGGAGAGCATATGTGGCTCATCCCGTTGGTCCTAAGTTGAGGCCTAGGCTCCCTGTATTTGGCTTATTAGTACAGCTTGTCAAGTCTTTTTTGTAGCTTGAGTTTGTCATCCCACCTGTTGTTATCTTTTCCTTGAACGTTTTTACCTACACAGTTGATAAACCTGTTTTCTGACCTTTTCCAAGCGAGCTGATAAAAATGTTGAACAGAATAGGGAAAAACAATTTATTACCTAGAGTGAAGTGTCCAGTTTATAAAGAAGTAGACTTTGCTTTGTTGTGTTGAATGCAAATTATTTGGGTGACTTTCTTGACAGTGCCAGCTGTGCGTGTGCCCCCTGTGTGAACCTGATAGTGTTTGGGGTTAGGTGGGTTCCTGGCCAGACTGTGGTATTCTGGCCTCGGAGGAAGGATGCTGCTAAGACGTATGTGTGGCCTTTCTTGTAAGTGTGGGAAATGATGAAGATACATTAGCATTAAAAAGATCCTAAGTCTGTTTTCATCTTCATGAGCGGGAGGAAGGGAGGCACCAGGGATTTCTTCAGTTTGTTTCTGTTGTTCTTTCCACATCCCCTACACTTTAGATACGCTGAACACCTCACCCTTTTCCAGACAAACCTAAAACTTTCCTACCTTTGTCGCTTTGCTCAGTTCTTATAATATGACAAGAATGCAGCGACCACCTTTCTCTGCCTGAGGAATGCCACCTTAAAAAGCTGAAATGTCACCTCTTCTTTGGTGCCTTCCCCAGCTCTGCCCAGTAATAAGCACTGCTTCTTGCTCCCGCAGCAGTTGGTACAAACCTGTAGTTATGGCACTTATCCCTTTAGGTCATGCTTAATTGCATCTCTTTGCCTCGAGGGATTGAGCTTCTCAAGGACAAGGAATTTTGTCTTCATGTTTTGTAACCCCAGGACCTAGCACATAGTGAGGGATCGATAAATACTTAATTAGGAGTCCAGCTTAGTTTTATTTTGCTTTGTTCATCCTGAAAGTAGTTTAAAAGGCAGACTGTAAGTCTAATAATATTTACTGATTAGAAATTTGTGACATCATGAATAAAATTTTTTTTCTCAGCTTTTCTCCTTCTTGAACATGTTAGGAAGGTTTACTGCCTGTGGCTGAGTTTAGATGACTGATTTTTGGGTGGAAGCCTGTAGGATTCCAGTGTGAATCCCTCTCACCTAGAGTTTCACAGTTATCATGGCAGTGATTCAGAAAACTTGTAGCAGATAATTGGGATGCAGTTTGAACTAACTCCAACAATACGTCTTTCATCTGACACCTTTGGGGAAGCTGTATTTTAGATGAGTTGACTTTTCCGTAGAACTCAAGGTTAAACCTTTAGAAATACGAAGAAAAGATTTTTGTTGGAGTTTAAAATAAAAAATAATATGTTCTGTTCTTCCCTGTATTCAATATGTTGAATACATTTCAGCTTTTTCTGTATAACATTTCCGCTCTCATTACATAAGATACATGTTTATTATAGACATGTTAGTAAAAACAGAAAAATACACAAAAAAGAAAATTAAAGATGATATTTTATTTTTAAGATATGATATTATTTTCAGACATAGCCCCTCAAAAAATGCTGGCATATCTTTCCAGTCTTTTTTTCTGATGCAGGCATTTAAAATAAATTTAGGAATGTACTGTTTATATTGTCATAAAAGTCTTTTATTTTTTAAAACACAAGACATTTATTTTTTGGCTGGGCTGGGTGGCATGTGGAATCTTAGTTCCACAACCAGGGATCGAACCTGTGCCTGCTGCAGTGGAAACGCGGAGTTTTAACCAGTGGACCACCAGGAAAGTTCTGGCAGTCTTTTATTTTAAATCTGTTCTACTACAAACCTTTTCTTATATCTCAAATGTCATTGTTTTGATGACTGCTGTTCCATCAGGCACTGTATTAGGTACTGTGATTTATCTAATCTTGTACTTCTGAGCAGTTGGTTGTTAGAAATTAACTATCACTAGGACAGTAAGAGTACTTGCTTCTCTGCACCCTCAACAGTATAGAGCATCATTTCCTCCACAGATTTGCATCTTCAGAAATTTCAGAGTTGATACAGGCTTGGAGGAATAAAGTCTGAAGCATTACAAAGCTAGCCTCCTGTACTACCATTTCAACTTCTTGGGCATCGATTGTTTAACTGGACTTTCTGACTATTGGATGTTGTTAATGCAAACAGGTCATTATAACAGTAATACAGTAATGCTTGTTTGCTTTCTTACTGAAATCCCAAGGAAAATCACTAATGCCAGTCAGTGGTCCTCTCCTTTGTTTATTACTTTTCTCATCTGGCCATGATGCTCTCTGGGAATTTGGGGAGGGGGGAGTGGTGGGAGTATGGACTTCCCAGGTGGCGCTAGTGGTAAAGAATCCACCTGCCAGTGCAGGAGATGCAAGGGCATGGTTTTGATCCCTGGGTTGGGAAGGTCCCCTGGAGTAGGAATTGGCAACCTACTCCAGTATTCTTGCCTGGAAAATTCCATGGACAGAGGAGCCTGGAAGACTACAGTCCATGGGGTCACAAAGAGTTGAACATGACTGAGCATGCGCGGAGAGGAACAGACAAGGGTGGAATGAGGATATGTGAGACTCCATCAGCTTGGTGTCAGTGACCTGAAGTGATAGTTTTGTTTTGATATTCTTTGTAACTCTTCATTTCTGTTCTCTGTAGCTACTTCGAGTATTATTCTTTATCTTTTCCTATTTGCCAGCCACTCTGCCCTTTACTTCTTTCCCTAGTCATGCATTTTCAAGCTAAACCTGAATTGAACTTGTGCATGGGAAACTGGGTAATGAACTCTGTGAAAGACAGAAGTGGCTCCTTTGCTTCCCGTTGGAGTAAGATTTAGTGCCTTTATGAAAACCTTAGGTCTGTTAAAAGAACTAACTCATGGCCGAGGCTGCGCTCTGTAGGAATACCTCACTTGGGAACAGAGGTGGTGGTCTGGGAGTGATAGAGTCTAATGCAGATTTGGCCTGTGCAGGAGGCAGTTTCCCCTCTGGATGGCTGCGTAGATAAGGCATCTGGTACTGTGACAGCCATCCTGTCATCAGGAGGAAAACCAGGGAGGAGGAGGGGTTGTTTGTTGTTATTTTTTACTGGCGTATAGTTGCTCCACACTGATGTGCCAGTTTCTGCTGTACAGCACAGGGCATCAGCCTTCTGTATACACATATCCCCTCTTTTTTGAATTTCCTTCCCTTTCAGGTCTTCACAGAGCACCAAGGAGAGTTCCCTGTGCTCTGTAGTAAGTTCTCATTAGTTGTTTTACACACAGCAGTGTACGTAAGACAGTCCCAGTCTCCCAATTACCCCTTCTTTACTGATGGACTCTTGGGTTGTTTCTGTCTTTTACTGTTGTGAATAATGCTGTAATGAACATTTGGCATCCAAGTACCTGTTCAACTACCTGTTCTTAAATCCTTTGGAATTACTTAGCATTTCATAATTCTATGTTTAGTTTTTTTGAGGAGCCACCCATACTGTTTTCTATATTGCGTGTACCATTTTTACTTTGCCATCAGCAATGCACAAGGATTCCAGTCTCTTTACATCCTTGTTAATACTTATTTTTTTTAAAAAAGCTTTTTATAAATGGCTATCCATATGGGTGTGAAGTGGTATTTCACTGTGGTTTTGATTTGCATTTTCCCTAATAATTAGTGAAGTTGAGCATCTTTTCATGTGTTTATTGGCCATTTGTGTGTTGTTTTCGGAGAAATGTCTACTCAGTACTTTGCCCATTTAAAAATTTTTTATTTTTAGCTGTGCTGGTTCTTTGTTGCTGTGCATGAACTTTCTCTAGTTGTGGCAGGCGGGGGCTTCTCATCACAGTAGCTTCTCGTTGTGGAGCACAAACCCTAGGTGCCCCGGCTTCAGTAGTTGTGGTACATGAACTTAGTTGTCCAATGGCAAGTGAGATTTCCCCAGACCAGGGATCAAACTTGTGTCCCTTGCACTGGCAGATGAATTCTTAACTACTGGACCATTAATGAAGCCCCTAGAGTGGTTCTTAAATATACTTTTAACTTTGGGATGTTTTTTCTGGATAGTCCCTAATTGTTCACTTCATAGAGAGTATGTAGTTTAAACTCCAACATTGAGAGAAAGGAAGTCATGCAATTGTTGTAGACTGGTGAGAGCCTTTCAAACATATTTAAATGAAGATATAAGTTGATAGAAATTATTAAACAATTCAGCTCTGAAAATAAAGTTTGAAATTATTTTCAGTTGTGATTAGAAGGTGGAGGATAAAGATGATGCTGAGATTACATGTTACAGAGATTGGCAAGATGGTATCAACTATAGCTTGTTGCAGGAACCACAAAAGGGAAAAGAAAGTTAAACATTGTTTCTTGACAGGAGTAGAGGAGGAGGTTTTCTGAGGTGATGAAAAACAGGTAGTTAACATGAAATTCAAAATACAAGTCTAACTGGAAAGTGAAGATACTTTAAATGGATTCTTTTATTGATTTAGTAGGCATTTACAAAAGATCTGGTATATACTAGGCTCTGGGGACGCAGAGTCAGACACGACTGAGCGACTGAACTGAACTGAACTGAGGTTCTGAGGAACAGTGAAGGGAGACTAAACAGATCTACCTGCTTTCAAGACCTTTAATCTAGATGATTGTGAAAATTAGATTAGGGAAGTTTTATGAAGTTAGTAGTTAAAACACTGCAAGTAGACAAGAATTTTTAGCTAAGAATTATATATTTATGGAACTTTAGATCTAGAAGGGACCATAATGTAGCACACTGTTCTTAATTTTCAGATGGCATCACCAAGGTCAGAGGCATATGGTAACTTACTCAAAGTCATACAGTTTGGCTATTTGGGTCTTGAATTCAGATATTGATTTCCTAAAAAGGCTTTTTAAAAAACAACTATATCAGGAAGATAGGAATTAGTCCAGAAATATTTATTGAATACTTGCACTGTGGAAAATTTAATGGAGTAAACAAACATAACTGCAGTTCTTGAGGAATCTTTTAAAAAAAATTGAACTATAGTTGATTTACAATGTTGTGTTAATTGCTGCTATAGAGCAAAGTGATTCAGTATATATATATATATTCTTTTTAAAAATATTTCTTTCCATTATGGTTTATCATAAGATATTGAATACAGTTCTCTGTGCTGTACAGCAGGACCTTGCTGTTGTATCCATCCTACGTATGAAAGTTTACATCTGCTAACTTTAGCCTCCACTTCATCCCTCCCCTAACCCTCTCCCCTTTGGCAACCATCAGTTTGTTCTCTATGTCCATAATTCTGTTTTTGTTTCATCGATAGGCTCATTTTTGTCATATTTTAGATTCCACATATAAGTCATATCACATGGTATTTGTCTTTCTCTTTGGGACTTACTTTGTTTAATGTGGTAATTTCTACGTTCATCCGTATAGCTGCAAATGGCATCATTTTATTGTTTTTATGGCTGAGTAATATTCCATTGTATATATGTACCTTGTCTTCTTTATTCATCTGCCCATGGACATTTAGATTGTTTCCATATCTTGGCTGTTACAAATAGTGCTGCTGTGAACATAGGGGTGCCTGTATCTTTTTACATTATGGTTTTGTCTGGATCTATGCCCAGAAGTGAGATTGCTGGATCATATGGTAATTCTATTTTTAGTTTTCTGAGAAACCTCCATACTGTTTTCCATGGGGATTCTTTCAATTATAATTATTAGAAATCCATCTCAAACTGAAGCAGAAAGGAGAATTTACTGGGCTCATATAATTAAAGTGGCGTGAATGGATCTGACCTCAGGAGACTGGGATCAGGGCCTCAACATATCAAGATATCTGTGTTTCCATTTTACATTTTGGTATATGCCTATGTGTTTTATATTTTGCAGTCATTAACTTCAAAAAATTTACTGTTTTCACTTTGGGGACCATAGCTCATGGCAACTCTGGGGTTAGATCTTTACAGTTCATGATGGAGTAGGAAAGAGTTAGTTCCTGTTTGGAAGATTCAGGGACGTGGCCCAGCCTACTTTACATGCCTACTTGGAGGCAGTGGAGAGGGTCTGACTGATAGCCCTACTGAAATCACAGAGTGGGACGATTTCTGTCAGACTGGAGAGTTAACAAATGCTGGGCATACAGAACAGTAAAGTGATAGGGCTGCTTGATGCACATACACACGAAGCCACAATTAAGGTCAGTCATTGAAGAGGTAGAGTGTGCCAGAGGACTTCAGAGCCTGGAGGATTCAATTCCAAGAGTGCGAAAACAGTCTTGATGTGTGGGTAGGCTTTTTGTCAGTGAAGAGGAAGCAGGAGAGAGGATCCAGGCAGTAGGAAAACAGTGAGGTATGGAAGGGAGACTTGTGCAAGGTTAGGTGCTGGAGACTTGTTTTGGAGAGCAGTGACTAGACCAAGTCTTAGGTCATTGGGAGGAGACTGAGAGGGCAGGTTTGGCTGAGAGTGTCAAGGGCCTTGGATGTTTTATTCTGTGGGCAGTAGGGAGCCAATGAAACATTGTGATCAAGGGAAAAAGCAATTTTAGGAATGGAAATGGAGGAGCATAAGAGTGATTTTAGATTCAGGAGAAGAGATAAAACAATAATAGAATTTATTTTCACAAGAACTAGGCACTACTCTTCCTCACATGGAAAATCTATAAGGATTATGAACAAATCACTTAACTACCTTCTATTTGCCTCTTCAGTAAAATAAAATAAATACACTCTACTAATCTTTACTAACTCTAGATTAGAGTTTATGTGTAGTTTCAATAAGAAAATATTGTGTTGTAGTAGGCATTATTGCTTTATAAATGACTTACTAACTTTGATACATATGCGAGTATTTTTCTCTGTGGTATTTGGAGATTGTAAGTTGGAAATAGATTATTGATTGAGGAAATGATCTTTACATTTTTATTAGCTCATAAAGTAAATGGAACTAATACCTTGGGTTGCATTTTCTTTTAAATTCTTTATTTTAATTAGGTAAATGACAAAAACAGGTTTTAAAACTAAGGTATGGTGCTACATGTTAATGTTTTTTTCTTCTAATCATATGTATATATATTTTATTTTTTAATTACTAAGAATTCTCAAAACTGCCTTTGTAACTGAGATTTTTGACAGCTCTACTCTAAATCAGTGCTGGAGCTGCTGTGTGTGCACTGCTTGTGCTCCTGAGTCTCAAATTCTTGGAGAGAAAGCTTTAACTCCTCTGTCTGTGCATGTGTGCATGCTCAGTAGCTCAGTTGTATCCGACTCTTTGGGATCCTTTGGACTGTAACCCGCCAGGCTCCTCTGTCCATGGGATTCTCTAGGCCAGAATACTGGAGTGGGTTGCCATGCCCTCTTTCAGGGGATCTTTCCTACCCAGGAATCGGACTCATGTCTCCTGCACTGTAGGTGGATTCTTTACCACTGAGACACTGGGGAAGGCGCCCTCTGTGTGTTTCTCTCCTTAATAATTCACTGTCTCTTTGACCAGGATGGGAGACTGACCCCTTGCTGTCTTCCATCTGTCCTTCATCCCTCTACTCTTAGCTTCCCCATTTGTCACTCTGCAAACCACCTTTTTAAAATCTTTGTTCTCCTATCTCACCAGACATTATCTGCTCTCTTCCCCACCTCATGACTGAATCTTGTTTGGGACTCAGTTGAGATATATAGCTTACCTCTTATATTGAAGCATGTTCACCCCCTTAAAATTTTCTCTTTGCCTGTAGTGTTTTTGAAGCACATTTTGAAAAGATGGTCTCTAACTTGCAGTGCTCTTAGCTAGAAATACAAAAAAAATCACCCAATAGTTCTTAATTTGTAAGTAGCTGGTTTTCATTTAAAAGTGGAGACTCACTGCTTAATTTGCTTTACATGGCAACTACTTTATAGGCTGTATATGTTAAACTTTAAAAATTACTTGTTGATAATTTGGATGAGATAAAATGGAATCAGTTCAGTTCAGTCGGTCAGTCGTCTCCGACTCTTTGTGACCCCATGAACCACAGCACGCCAGGCCTCGCTATCCAACACCAACTCCCGGAGCCCACCCAAACTCATGTCCATTGAGTCAGTGATGCCATCCAACTATCTCATCCTCTGTCATCCCCTTCTCCTCCTGCCCTCAATCTTTCCCAGCATCAGGGTCTTTTCAAATGAGTTAGCTCTTCGCATGAGGTGGCCAAAGTATTGGATTTGCAACTTCAACATGAGACCTTCCAATGAACACCCCGGACTGACTCCTTTAGGATGGACTTGTTGGATCTCCTTGCAGTCCAAGGGACTCTCAAGAGTCTTCACCAACACCACAGTTCAAAAGCATCAATTCTTTGGCGGTCAGCTTTCTTTATAGTCCAACTCTCACATCCATACATAACTACTGGAAAAACCATAGCCTTGACTCAGTTCAGTTCAGTCACTCAGTCGTGTCCGACTCTTTGTGACCCCATGAATCACAGCACACCAGGCCTCCCTGTCCATTACCAACTCCCAGAGTTTACCCAGACTCATGTCCATTGAGTCGGTGATGCCATTCAGCCATCTCATCCTCTTTCATTCCCTTCTCCTCCTGCAATGGTTTGTTAAAGAAACTGCATTTTTTTGTTCCATGATCTGAATCTTGCTAATCATATTTCTGTGAATTCATTTAATATGCTCCTTATTCCCAGTATTTCCTTTAAGTTGACCGTTCTATAAGCTTCACCATATTCAGGTTGACTTTTACTTTGTGATTTCTTCATGTGGCACTTTGTTTAGTAGTTATATAATTTCTTGTTTCCTCTTTTCATGATGTTAGAGCTACCAATAATCATTTCCTATACCCATTCATTTACTGGGACTCACCAAATGGAGATATTCTACCTTTGCCATCACTTCTTTGTTTGTTGTCTAGAATATTTTTTTTTAGAGAAACTTCTCATCAACTATGCGGGTACACTGAGGTCTAGTTTGTGTGAGAAAAGCATGTTTTCTTTTTTTTTTCCTGTTCTGTTTTTTTCCCTGTTTTGTGAATTTGCATAGTAGTAAATTGATTCCCTAGCAACCTTTGCAAGGTGACCAGTAAGCTTTTTGGGGAACCATCAGTCTTATTAATTTATGAATGTAAATATATTGATATACTATCCTTTTAGTAAGTACTGGAACTCTCCTGGTGCTGAAAGTTCTTTTGACCTGGCCATGGTAGTTTAGCTATTAATCATAGCTTCCTTGATTTTTAGTATGATAAGGTATTCCACACTTACATTAAGCATTTTCTGTCCTAAATTTGGCTTTTTCCCAAGGAGCCCTGGTTCCTTTTAGTGGGAAATAGTATATTTATAAATCACAATTTTAGTGCTAGAGATTTGTCATTGTTTGTAGGCCTCATCCAGAACTGTGTATTACTGCATTGTCTTTACTTCATAAATTTTACATCTGCATTTTCTGTACCATAAAAGCAAATTCCTAAATAATTACTTACTTGCTTTATTCTCCAGTGCTCATACAACAGTCATAGAATAGCACTACTAATCACTATATCCACAGTTTGATTAGTGAAAGCAGACTAAGATCTTTTGAAGTTTTTTTTTAAATCCTTAGAATATGTTCCATTAGGGATATATAGTCAAATTGCTTTCTCTTGATGCATTATTTGGAATAGTTCCTCTCTTTCTGATTATGCCACTAACTTGGCTATACATCTGTGTGTGTGCTCAGTGGCTTCAGTTCAGTTTAGTTCAGTCAGGCAGCCGTGTCCAACTCTTTGCAACCCCATGAACTGCAGCACGCCGGGCCTTCCTGTCCATCACCAACTCCCAGAGTCTACCCAAACCCATGTCCATTGAGTCAGTGATGCCATTCAGCTATCTCATCCTCTGTCATCCCCTTCTCCTGCCCTCAATCTTTCCCAGCATCAGGGTCTTTTCCAATGAGTCAACTCTTTGCATGAGGTGGCCAAAGTATTGGAGTTTCAGCTTCAACATCAGTCCTTCCAATGAACATCCCGGACTGAACTCCTTTAGGATGGACTTGTTGGATCTCCTTGCAGTCCAAGGGACTCTCAAGAGTCTTCTCCAACAACCCAGTTCAAAAGCATCAATTCTTTGGCTCTCAGCCTTCTTCACTGTCCAACTCTCATATCCATACCATGACTACTGGAAAAACCATAGCCTTGACTAGATGGACCTTTGTTGGCAAAGTAATGTCTCTACTTTTCAATATGCCAACCAGGTTGGCCATAACTTTCCTTCCAAGGAGTAAGCGTCTTTTGATTTCATGACTGCAATCACTATCTGCAGTGATTTTGGAGTCACTGTTTCCACTGTTTCCCCATCTATTCCCCATGAAGTGATGGGACCAGATGCCATGATCTTAGTTTTCTTAATGTTGAGCCTTAAGCCAACTTTTTCACTCTCCTCTTTCACTTTCACCAAGAGGCTTTTTAGTTCTTCTTCACTTTCTGCCATAAGGATGTTGTCATCTGCATATCTGAGGTTATTGATATTTCTCCTGGAAATCTTGATTCCAGCTTGTGCTTCTTCCAGCTTCATTGGCTTCAGTCATGTCTAACTCTTTGCGACCCCATGGACTGTAGCTCGCCAGGCTCCTCTGTCCATGGGATTCTCCAGGCAAGAATACTGGAGTGGATTGCCATGTCCTCCTCCAGGGGGTCCTCCAGACTCAGGGATTGAACCCGAGTCTCAGGCATCTCTTGCATTGGCAGGCAGGCTGTTTACCTCTGTGCCACCTGGGAAATCCACATCCTCCATTGGAGGGATGCAGCCGCACCCCAGAGCCCTGCAGGAATAAACATCCCAATCTCACCAGTTCTCCAGCGTCTGGCGGTGCTCTCCACCCGCCTTACCCACCCAGCCATGGGGCAGGGAGGAGGCTGTTGATGCCACCTGTGAGAGCAGGCTCCGTTGGGGCATAGAGTGCGGGGCAGGAGGACAGAGAGTGGCTCTTGGGGCAAACAGGTCTTGTAGCACCGTATGGATGGTGCGCCATTTTTTTCCTCTCATCACGCTCCTTATCCCCCCACCACCAATGAAATGATAAATTCTTTGTAAGCAGAGATTATTTTATCTTTGTTTAAAAAATTTTTTTAAATTTTATATTGGAGTATAGTTGGTTAAAAATGTGCTAGTTTCAGGTCCACAGCAAAGTGATTCAGTTATATATGAATGTGTGTCTATTCTTTTTCAAATTTTTGAAGCTCACAGTGACCAGTGACATCTGATGTACCTGACAGATATAGAGGAGAATAGAGTGAAACCATCTATAATTAACAGGTTTATTCTTTGTGATATTCCTGCAAATAGACTATATAGGCCTGAAAATAGTCCCATGATTATTGAGAGAAAGCTCTACTTTGTTTTCAGGCCTTTTGCTTTTCTAGCAAATATAATTGTTTTCTTTTCTATTTATACATTAATTTGAAAAATCTTTTGAAAGCCAGTTTTGAATGAAGATAGTTATTAAGTTGGGAAGTTTACATAGGTTCTCTGAATATGCACAAAACACCCAGTTTCCAACAATGGAAGCATGTTCATAATTTTAATGTTCTTGTCAATTAATGGCAAAGGTTAAGAAGACAGGAGTGCTGAATGCATTGGAGATTGAAATAATAGCAAGCATCTCAATAAAGAATTTGTTAAGGAGTGGATGATGTGATGATGTTAAAGTCTTAAGTGCTAATTCAGTTTAATTTTACTGTAAAATATGGCTCAGAGATTGCACACTTTTGACCTTAGGAAAGCTGTCTTATTGTTAATATGTAGATGCCTGCAAGGACTTACAGGGGCTTACATATTTGAAAAATGAATTCAAAGAGAGAGCATATATTTAAGAAAATTTAGTGCCTTATTTTAGTGACACAGAGCCTATATTAGTATTTAAAAATCCTAACTGACATGTTTATCTTTGGTTTTCTAGTGATATGCAGCTTTCGAGGATCTGTTCCCCAAGGGTTGGTCTTAGAAATAGGAGAAACAGTACAGATTCTTGAAAAGTGTGAGGGTAAGTATGGACCTATAAATTATAAGACACAAATAGTAATCATTTTTGGCAGTGTTATATATGTTTATTTTGTAGTACTGGGTTATAAGCAATCTTTTTGAAGCCATGATTAATCACATTATGATACACTGCTATAAAATCATTCCTGATCTCTGTTCAGCATAACTGATGAGTAATATTGGCTCTAATCTAATAGCAACAATGAAATAACTATTGTTGGCTGTCAGAGCTTGTTTTTTATATACTATGTCAAGTAATTATTTTTAATTTCCTACAATCAAATAGATAATATTTTATTCCTGGTTATCTGCATTTGAATAGAATTGAATTATAATCAGTTCATTTGTATGTTTCTGTCTGATTGGCTGGACATGATCAGTCGTAATTAAAACAAGGCAGTATATATGCTCAAATGAAGTTTGACTTCGCTGTCTTCTTCTGTGACATTTTTGTGTATTTTTGTCTTAATATTTATGCATTGTTGAAAAATATCACATTCTAAAAGATTATGCACTGTAGCCAACAAAATATATGGGAAAAATACAGTTCCGGAAATATCACACAAAATCAGAGCATTGACAAAAACAACATTGCTGTCAAAATCGATATTCCAAGTTGATAGCAGTTCAGCATGACTAGAAACCACCTCAAATTATTTAACAGAGTGGAAATGTCGCTAAGTGAGCATGGAGATAGTGCTGATGGAAGTGGAGCTCTGATATAGTTTACCATTCAGATGGGTATGGAAGTAAGTGCAGCTTACTATGACCCTGGAACTGTAAGTTTGGTAGTGTACTTTTCTGGAAAGGGAGCTCTAGTGCAGGACTCATTTTAATAATTTTCTTAAGATAGTAGTTTAAATCAAAATGACTTCATGATAAAAAAAACCTCTTAGCAAAATAAGAGTAGAAGGGAATTTTCTTAATCTAATAGAGAATATCTAAAAGCCTGCAGCACACATCATACTCAGTTGTGAAATATTGAAAGCTTTCCCACTAAGAGCTAAAAATGAGACTATTATAAAATAAGACATTGTGGTTTGGAGGCAAAGACAATAATAAAACAGAATAGAGGGTCCAGAAATAGACCATCATGTTTGTCTTGCAGTGATATGAAAAAGGTGGTATTGCAGTGCAGTGGGGAAATGATGTCCATTACAATAGGTGACACTGGGCTGATTGGACCGAAGAATGATGGCCTAATCCATAAATGGTGTTGGATCAGTAAACCAGTGAATCTTGAACCTGACTTCACAGCATGTACTACAAACGGAATTCCAGATGGATGGTCAATATAAATGTGAAATGTAGAGCAATTGTGCATGTTGAAGGAACCATTGGAAAATAGCCCTTCTGGGCTAGGGGTAGCCCGATATCCTTTATTGGTAAGTTGTACGTCATTAAAATGAAGATCTGTTGTACGAAAGGCATCATTAAAGAGGGCTTCCCTAGTGGCTGAGTGGTAAAGAATCTACTTGCAAGGGCAGGGGACATGGGTTTGAGCCCTGGTCCGGGAATATCCCACATGCCGCAGAGCAGCTAATAAACCTGTCTGCCACAACTATTGAGCCTGTGCTCTAGAGCCTGAAAACCACAGCTCCTGAGCCCGTGTGCCACGACTGCTGAAGCCCATGCTCCCTGGAGCCTGTGCTCTGCAGCAGGAGAAGCCACCGCAGTGAGAAGCCCGTGCACTGCAACTGGAGAGTATCCTCCACTTGTTGCAACCAGAGAAAGCCTGTGCAGCAGTTAAGGCCCAGCACAGCCAAAAACAAGTAAAGAAAATTTAAAGAAAACAGATACCATGAAGGAGAGGTAAAAGGCAAGTCACAAAGTGAAAGAGATATTTGATAAAGGACTTCTGTGGTATTTGTCTTTCTCTTTCTGACTTCACTTAGTATAATAAACTTGAGGTCCATCCATGTAGCAGCAAATGGCATTATTTCTTATGGCTGAGTAACATTCCATTGTATGTATGTATCACATCTTCTTTATCCATTTGTCAGTGGGCATTTTGGTTGTTTTCTTATCTTGGCTATTGTAAATAGTGCTGCTGTAAACATAGGGGTGCATGTAGCTTTTCAAAGTATGGTTTTCTGCAGATATATGCCCAAGAGTGGGATTGCTGGATCATATGGCAACTCTATTTTTAGTTTTTTGAGGAAGCTCCATACTGTTTTCCATAGTGGCTGCACCAGTTTACGTTCCTATTAACAGTGTAGGAGGATTCTCTTTTCTTCACACCCTTTTCAGCATATGTCAGACATCTCTTTGGATTCCACTGGTATGAAATTAGAAATTAACTACAATAAGAAAACTGGAATAAAAAAAGCCCACAAACATATGGAGACTAAACAATCAATGGATCATTGAAAAGTCAAGGAGGGATGAATATAAAACAGTTCTAAGAGGGAAGTTCATAGTGATACAGACCCACTTCATGATGTAAGAAAAATCTCAAATAATCGAAATGCACATTAAAGAAACTAGAAGAAGAACAAGCAAAACCCAAAGTTAGCAGAAAAAAGGAAATAAAAGATGAGAGTGGAAATAACTGAAATAGAGACGTAAAAACATAAAAGATCAATGAAATTAAGAGTTGGTCCTTAGATAATATATGATATTGTTTAGTCTCTAATTTGTGTCTGACTTTTTCGTGAAGTCATTTACTGTAGCCTCTCAGGCTCCTCTGTTCATAGGGTTTCCCACGCAAGAGTAGTAAATCAGGTTGCCATTTCCTTCTCTAGGGGATCTTCCTGACCTAGGGATTGAACCTGCATCTTCTGCATTGGCAGGCAGATTATTCACCACTGTGCCACCAGGGAAGTCTGGAAAATATATATGAAATTGATAAACTTTTAGCTAGATTCATCAAGAAAAAAGGACAGAGGGCCCAAATAAATAAAATCAGGGATAAAAATGGAGAAGTTAAAACTGACACCACAGAAATACAAAAATTATAAGTGATTACTACGAAGAATTATATGCTAATAAAATGGAGTGCATAGAAGAAATGGATAAATTCCTGGAAATGTGCAAACTTGCAAGACTGAATCAGAAAGAAATAGAATATAAGAACAGACTGATTACCAGTAATAAAATTAAATCAGTAATAAAAAAACTTCTAACAAACAGAAGTCCAGGATCAGATGGCTTCATAGGTGAATTCTACCACATATTTAAAGAATAGTTAATATTTTTTATTTTCAAACTGTTCAGAAAGTTGGTGAGGAAGGAACACTTTCAAACTCATTCTACGAGGCCACCATCATCCTGGTAACAAAACCAGATAACAACCTGATAACACACACATACACACAAAGTAACAGGCTAATATCATTGATGAATGTAAATGCAAAGTTCGTAACAAAATATTATCAAACCAGATATCAAACTAAACCAAATATGTTGAAAGGATCATACACCATAATCAAGTGGGATTTATCCTAGGGATGCACGGATGGTACAATATCTACAAATCATTTAATTAGATACATCATATTATCAAATTTAAGAATAAAAATCACATCATCTCAAGAGATGCAGAAAATGCATTAGACAAGTTCAATACCTGTTTATGACAAGAACTGTCCCTGATAGCTCAGTTGGTAAAGAATCTGCCTGCAGTGCAAGAGACCCTGCTTTGATTCCTGGGTCGGAAAGATCCGCTGGAGAAGGGATAAGCTACTCACTCCAGTATTCTTGGGCTTCCCTTGTGGTTCAGCTGGTAAAGAATCCTCCTGCAATGCGGGAGATGTGGGTTCAATCCCTGGATTAGGAAGATCCCCTGGAGAAGGGAAAGGCTACTTACTCCAGTATCCTGGCCTGGAGAATTCCATGCACCATATAGTCCATGGGATTACTAAGAGTCAGACATGACTGAGCAACTGTCACTTTCACTTTTCACTGTCAGCAAAGTAGGCATAGAGGGAACCTACCTCAACATAATAAAGACCACAAATAATATTAAAACCCACAGCTGACATTATATTCAATGGAAAAAATCTGAAGGCTTTTGCTCTAAGATCAGGAATAAGTCAAGGGACTTCCATAGTGGCACAGTGGATAAGAATCTGCCTGCCGATGTAGGGGACGTGGGTTCAGTCCCTGGTATGTGAAGATTCCACATGTCACAGAGCAGCTAAGCCCATGCACCACAACTACTGAGTATGTGCTCTGGAGCCCACATGCCGCAGTGCTGAGCCTGCATGCTGCAGATACTAAGGCCTTTGTACCTGAAGCCTGTGCTTTGCCACAAGAGAAGCTACCACCATGAGAAGCCCGTGCATCACAATGAAAAGTAGCTCCCACTTGCTGCAACCAAAGAAAGCCTGTGCACGGCAAGGAAGACCCAGTGTAGCCAAACTAAATAAATTTTAAAAATTATAAAAAGTGGAATAAGACAAAGATACTCACCACTTTCATTCAACATAATGTTAGGAGTTCTTGTCACAACAATTAGGAAAAAAAAAAGCCACACACACATAAAAGAAATCCAAATTAAAAAGGAAGTAATAAAACTGTCACTGTAGGTGACATGATACTACCAGTTTATGTAGAAAACGCCGAAGACGTCACAAAAAAGTGTTATTCAATAAGTGAATTGTTATTCAGAAATTGAATTCAGTAAATAAATTCAGGAAAGTTGCAAGATACAAGCTTAATGTACAGAGGTATGTTGCATTTATCTGTTTGAACAATGAAGTATCAGAAAGAGAAATTAAGAAACAGTCCCATTTATAATTGAATCAAAAGAGCAAATACCTAGGAATAAATTTAACCAAGGAAGTGAAAGATCTGTACTCTGAAAACTGTAAAACATTGATGAAAAGAATGGTAAACAAGACAAACAAATGGAAAGATGTACCAAGCACATGGATTGGAAATATCAGTATCATTAAAATGACCGTACTGCCCAAGGTAGTCTGGATTCAGTGCAGTCCCTATCAAAATATCAAAGGCATTTTCACAGAAGTAGAACAGATGATCCTAAAATTTGCATGGAATCCATAAGACCCTTTATAATCAGAGCAATGTTGAGAAAGAACAAATCTGGAGGTATCATGCTCCCAGGCTTGAAACTGTACTATGAAGATATAATTATCCAAACAGTATGGTGCTGGCACAAAAACAGACACATGGATCAGTGGAACATGATAGAGAGCCCAGAAATAAACATATACTTATATGGTCAATTAATCTGACAAAAGAGGCAAGAATATATAGTGGGGAAAAAGACAAATCTATTTAATAAATGGTGTGTGGGAAATGGGACTACATTTTCATACCATATACAAAAAAATTCAAAATTAGTTATGAAACACTACAAAAATCAAAATACTGGGATTTTAAAATGTAATATGCTCACATGGACAAAGAAAGCTGGCACGGCTTTGAAGAGTGGAAACTATGACTTAACAGACCCAACGTATCTGAGTCTCAAGCATGTAGTAGGAATATCTTGGAACTACCTTTGTTTACACAGCAGATCCTTAAAAGGCATAGGAACTTATAGTACCGGGCATTTTTGGAAATGAAGATGAAATTATGTAAGTCTTCTCTCTTCAATTCATTTGATGACTGCTCCTTGTTCATCTGGTAGAGGTTTTGAGGTTTATTAGAAAATGAAGGATAAATAAAGCATCTGTGTATTGGGACACTTCATGCACATGTTTGTAGGAGATAGGTTTTGTATTGAAAACTGGAGGATTAAGTCACAGCATACCTACTGAATACTGAATATGGAAACTTCTAATCTTCACCTTCCACTTGGCCTTTGAAATCATGGTAGCCAGACGTTTACCTTCCAGACAGAAAATTAGAAGATGTTTATCACTTATCTGAACTTGGCATGATGAGAGACCTAAATAAAGATGCTGACTCTGTCAGTTACTGACTTATTATTGCCTCTAAGTTCAAAACCTGCCCTTCTAGCCCTTCTTGTGATACTGGAGCTGGAAGCTCTGGAAACCACATTTCTTCTTTGACAGCTAGTCTGTGTTAGAGTCTGCCAATAAAGGGGCATTGTAGGGAGACTACTAGGCTGGAGGTTGAAGAAAAGAGTTGATTCTTCCTATTTTTATTTTATACCACTGGCAAACTGCTCTGAAGACAGTTGGTCCCTGCAGTATTCCTTATGTCAGGCATTGATCTTGGTTCTGGTGAATGGCCTCTAGCATTTGTCACTGTGGCAGTGGTTAGCATGTTTTGCAGCAACCCACTGTTTCTCAGAGATCTGTATTTTAGCCTTTTGGGACCCTTTCTATAAGTTGTTATTGTTTAGTTGCTAAGTTGTGTCCAACTCTTTTGCAACCCCATGGACTGTAGCCCCCCATGTTCCTCTGTCCATGGGATCCCCCAGGCAAGAATACTGGGATGGGTGGCCATTTCCTTCTCCAGGGATCTTCCTGACTCAGGAATGGAACCCGCGTCTCCTGTATTGGCAGGTGGATTCTTTACCGCTGAGCCATCTGGGAAGCCCCGCTTGGTGATTACCCCAGCGTTTAAAACATGCATTTTTGACTTACTAGGGTCTACCTTGAAGTTTTACTTATACCGCTTCCAACAATGCGTGAACTTTACATTGATTCAATTGCAGTGGCTCCTCTTATTACATTTGTACCACTGTTGTCATATATTTTCTGTCTGTATTCATTTGGTTGCCCACATTTTTACCGTTTCCAGTGCTGTTTCTTTCTTCTTTTCATGATTCCTTCTGGGATCACTTTCTTTTCAGTGTAAGTACTCCTTTTACTCATTTTTTTTAGTGCAGGTTTGCTGCACATTCATTCAACTTTTGTTTATGTGAATCTGTTTTTTAATTTGTCATCATTTTAAAGGTTATGTTTTCCCTAGGTGTCGCATCCTAGGTTGATGAATATTTTCTTTCCGCATTTTAAGGATTTACTTCATTAATTTTTGATTTCCATCATTTCTGTTGAAAAGTCACTATATTATTATTATAGGTCTCCTAAAGGTAATGTGACTCTGCCTAGCTCCTTAGCCTCTCAGCTGCTGCTTTCTGCTGGGCTTCTTAGAAATTTTCCCTGGATTACTACTGTAGGAATTGGGCAATCCCATGAGTGGATATCGTATCGAGTAGCTCTCAGTGTCAACCTTTTTTTTCCTTAACTCAGTGGGACTCTGATTTTTGCTGAAATGTCCTCATGGAGAAACTCAGCTGATGTGATTCTCTTTTCTCATGGATTGTAGTGCCTCCCATCTTGTGATAGTTGCTCTCCATTGTGCTTACACAATTGTTTCCTGTATTCTTTTCAGATTTATATTTGTCTATTGCAAAATGTTTGTCAGTGCTAGAACCAGAAGTTAGTAAATGTATTTTATATATATTTGAATTCTAAAAGAGTTTTTAAAATGTCTTATTCAATGGCAGTATTGTTGAAACTTGTTTATGGTTCCCCATAAACAAACTTATGGAGAACCATAAGCTTAAAGGAGCAATAACTCATTTGGGAGTAAAATTTCTCAATTTTTAATGTCCATTTATTTATTGCCAATTATTATCTTTTATACTTACTGCACATAAAGATTTAAAATAGCATTAAATTATTTTGTGTGCAAATAATACACAAGGTTATTCTTTAACAGTTTGCAGTGAAATAATAGAGGATTTTGAATGTTGACCTTTTGAATAATTATGTCCCCCAATTTTGGGGCTGAATTCTCTATGAATTTATTTTTTTAATGTAAGTGGTAGGTACTTTCTTCCATGCCTATTAGTTATATAATTGGAAAGAGGATAAAGAGTTGGATGGGCTGTGCATATTTTTATTGATATACCAAAGAAAAAGTTAGTATTTTTAGAAGATTGTACATCTTTGTTTTGGTCCTTGACTTTACAGTTGATTCTTTCTCTAAAGTGAACCTCTATGCGGATCTGCCATTTATAATGAGTGATAATTTTTTAAAATTATTTTTAATCATGATATGGAAATAGAAATTGTGTGTGTTGTTTACCTGTCTTAATACAGGGATGAGCAACGTTTAGCCCTGGGATGGGAGTGAGAATGAACACATTTGCCTTTTTTCCCTTTTGTCAGACAGTGAAGAATATGTTATACCTTTGAAATAAAAAGTTTGAAACTTTTATTGAAGGGTACTTTTTGTTGGACTTCATTTGGTGCTTTTGATCTAGCTTGATTGGTTTGCACCCGGAATCTTTGTAAAGGCCTGTCGATTGTTGACTGTCACATGGCCCGAATTATATAGAGGCTTCATTCTTTTGGGTTAACACTGCTAACACTGTTCTGCAGCCTCTCTGTCAGCAGCAATTGTAGTGGTACTGTTGGCTCTTTTTGATAGTATAGCCTTACTTACATTGGGAAGGGCATTTCACAATCTAAATAATGATGCGTATTTAACAAAGTGGTATTCAGCTGTGTTTTGAGACTATAGATGTGAAAATGCCTGGCACAGGGACAGGTGACCACTAATTTTTTATCTATGTGTTTAAATAATTGTAGCTTTCAGATGAATTAATCTTCAATATATGTATTTACACACAAGACCCAGAATATTTTCTCTTAATTTGTGTTTCCTTTCTTACTGATTGCTTTTCTAACCTAATGGTGTTAAATTTTTAAAAAGTTTCTTTTTTTTTTTAAGTCAGGCTTGAACTGACTCTTTAATTTATACACCAAGTGTGTTTGTACACCAGTTGTGGAATGTGTAATCATCCAGAGTTAAGCTGACAAATGTAAACACTTACATCTGTCCCATTTCATTTACACGGTAAGTACTCACTGAGCATTTATTTAGTGGCAATAAGCACACATAGACACTGGTGTCCTGCTTTTCTATTTCTGTGACAATATAGTATTCTCAGTTCTGTTTTGTGTACATTAATTGCCTTTAAACAGTATGTAATGTTTTCTCAGTTTTATTATCTTTGAGAGTATAGTGAATCCCTAGCTGTCTTTCTAAAATCTAGTGTTTGCTTCCTGCTTTGCAGTCTAATGTGGTCATATGTATATATATTTTTAATATGGTTATATTTTATTTAAAAATCTATTTTCTGTACTTTTTCCATTTCCTTTGTGGAATAATTGCTTAAATAGAATATACTTTGAGTAACTCCTGAATTAAAATCTCTATGATTTCAGTATAAAATAGACTTAACATTGCATCTCAATTAGAAAATTTTTCATTTATTATAACCTTAATTTTTAATCATATTTTATAAAATAGCATTTTTAGAGACTAAATTTGTGATATTTTAAAGGTAGACTATTTGGATATACATATTTGAATTGTCTAACTTTACTGGTACAGAATTAAAAATTTTAGGTAAGATTGCCATTTTAAAAATTTTGATTAATTTTTTTGGCTACACTGGGTCTTTGTTCCTCTACACGGGCTTTCTCTAGTTGTTGTGAATGGGGGCCACTCTAGTGGTGGGGTGTGGGCTTCTCATTGCAGAGCACAAGTTCTCCAGTGCTGGCTCAGTAGTTGTGGTGCACGGGCTTAGTTGCCTTGCAGCACATGGGGTCTTTCTGGACTAGGGATCGAAACTATGTCCCCTGCATTGGCAGGCGGATTCTTAACCACTGGACCTACTGGACCACTGGAGAGGGAAGCCCTTTATATCATTATTTGTCCTGTTTAAGATACTATAAAGTGTTCTGTTGGTAAGGTTATCACTTAAAAAAAAACCACGAAGATAGTTAGACTTTCAAGTATAAATTGAGTTATTCCAATTTATGATCTCAGCTGTTGTACTAAACAGAAATAAGGGTATTTCTTCTTTTATTGTTTGTTATGATTTCAGGGGAGAAAAAGTTGATTCTTTTCCTCTTAACTTTGTTGTGAGTCTTGAAGGTTAATACATGAAATTAACTCAATTTTAGTACATGGAATAGTAAGCTCTCAGTTAATATTAGTTATAAACAATCTCCTCTTTCTTTTTTATTTATATTCCTCCTTTAAATACAACTCTTGGCCGCCTCTTCTATTCACTGGAATTGTTTCCTCTTAAACCCAAGTAGAGAAACTGTAGCAAAACCCTGAAAATAATAGATTGAATTTGAAAAAAATTGGCAAAAAAAAATTTCCTTTCTCTGAAAACTATTTTTATTGTGTAATTGAAACTTTCACTGTTATTACTGTGTATGAATGGTAAGAGAGAATAAATGAAGTGTTGCTGACAAGTTTAGTGGCTGGAAAGCCAAGAAATGAGAGTAGTGTAGGTCAGTGCATTGGAGGTTCAGGGAGACAAGGAGATAGCAAGTCAGGGCTGTTCTCTCCTTATCTGCCACCAAAATGCTGTATGATTTTGGCATTTTCTTATCCTGTAATAGTTTCATCTGGAAGTTTTAAAGGAGTTGAATATGTGTCCTCTGAAGTATTTTCTAATTTTTTTGTCTTTTTCAGTTGAAAGGATGTTTTGTCTTTGATGAGAATTGGGAACGTTATACTTTATTGTAATATTGCTTCTTTTGGAGTAAACTATGCTTAGTAAAGGCATACAGTGCCTAAAACTTACCCGAAAGTTTTGCATTAAATAATTATCCTAAAAATACTCATGTCTTTCATAGAAAATGACACCAATAATGATTTTAATATCTTTTGTATGCTTTGTTTTAGGTTGGTATAGGGGAGTTTCAACAAAGAAGCCAAATGTAAAGGTAATAAAAAGTTTATTGTTACCTTTTCTAATGTAGAAAGTGGCCTAGTATGTTTGTTTGATATAAAAGTAATCCTTACTTTCCATCTTTTAATCTTTTACAGTAGCCACACTCATTCTTTCCTTTATAGAACTGCTCAGACTCTTCTCTTTCTCAGCAGTATTACAGTGACTTTTTAAAAGGGACAAATGTGTGTGTGGTAGTAGTTGCAGAGCTTATTTTGAAAAAGCCTGTTTAAGACATTTGGTATTTTTCCTTAAAATAGTTGACAGCAAGTAAATTGACTTTTTAATAGGCCTACTCCTATCTAGCCCTGTGATTAGTAAGATGACTTTATTTCTAAAATGAAAAAAACTTTTAAATAATTTTCAATTAGATACGTCTCTGATCAAGATGTTCTTGTTAAAATATGAATTTAAATAAGACTGTTAAGTGCCACATGCTAATTTTATGAACTAGATTTATATGTTTATTCTATTACCAATTAACAGTAATTTGATCAGACCAAATATATTTTGGTTGGCAGTTATAATACATGTAGCAGCATTCTTTATTCTTTTCCAGTAATTCATTTGCAAAAACTTACTTTTCTCTGTAATATTACTATTTTTTCTTGTATATTTTCTGAGGCTTAATATTTAACATATTATGCTTTTTCTTAAATAGAAAATACCAAAATGATCACATATTAATTTTTATTAAAAATTTTCAGAGTTGTAATCATCAATTTCTCAGTAGAATCACTTATTAGTTTTTAAAGTAGTGATTATAAGAAGATAATACCTTCAAACTTTTAATACCTCATAGCCAGGGCTTCTCATTTTTGTCAGAGTTGACATTTTAGGCTAGATAAATCCTTGTTATCTTACACATTATGAGAAGTTTAGCAAAATATATGACTTCCACTCATTAACATCTCCTCTCAAGTAGTGTCTCTAGACATTGCTAAAGGCCCTGGGGCTCATGGGTGGGGTGGGAGGTAGTTGGAGTGGTGGTGGTAAAGTTGCCCCTGGTTAAGAGCCGCTGAGATAAAGGGGTCAAATATCAAGAAGATATCACAGTAAGAAATATATGTACACTGGAAATGGAGCCCCCAAATATGTTAAGCAAATAGTAATAGATTTGAAGGGAGAAGTAGATACCAATATAATAATAATAGGGGCTTCAGTACCCCATTTTCTGCACTGAGTAGGTCATCCAGACAGAAAATCAACAAGGAAATGTTAGACTTGTATTATAGTTTAAACCAAATATATCTAATAGACATATATAGAATATTTCATACATCAGGAACAAAGTACATGTTCTTCTCTATTGTAAATGGAACATTCTTCAGACTAGGTCATATAACAAGGCTTTAGTAAATTTAAAAAGATTGAAATCACACCATGTATCTTTCCTGACCACAGTGGTATGAAACTAGAAATCAACAGCAGCAAGAAAACTGGAAAATTCACATGTATGTGGAAATTAAAGAATACATTCTGAACAACCAGTGGACCAAAGAAGAGACAAAAAAGAATCTCGACAAAAATGAAAACAGAAACACAATACCCCAAAACCTATGGGCTACTGCAAAAGGGGTTTAAAGAGGGAAGTTAATAGTGATAAATGCCTACAGTAAGAAACAAAGAAATATATTAAATAAACCATCTTACTTTACATCTGAAGGAACTAGAAAAAAGAAGAAACTATGCTCAAATTTAGCAGAATCAAGAAAATAACAAAAATCAAGGTGGAAATAAATGAAAAAGAGACCAAAAAACAAGGGAGAAAAGGTCAATGAAACTAAAAGCTGTTTCTTTTTAAAGATAAAATTAACTGAGGGGGGAAAAAAAGACAAAGAGAAATGAAAGAGCAGACATTAAAAATGATACCACAGAAATACAGAGGATTATAAGAGACTGCTGTGACAATTGTATGCCAACAAATTGAACAGCCAATAAGAAATGGATAAATTCCTAGAAACTTAAAACCTATTCAGAGTGAATCAGGAAAAATAGAAAGTCTGAATAGTCCGATAATCAGTAAGGAAATTGAATCAGTAATTATTAAAAACCTCCCAACAAAGAAATGTTCAGGGCCAGATGACTTCACTGGTGAATACTACTAAACTTTAAAGAAGAATTAACACCAGTCCTTCATAAAAGCTGTTCCAAAAATTGAAGAGGAGCGGACACTTCTGGATTTATTTCATGAGGCTAGCATTACTCTGATATCAAAGCCAGAAAAGGACATTGTAGGAAAAGAAAACTACAGATTATTATCACTGATGAATATAGATGCAAAACTCTCAACAAAATACTAGCAGTATGAAACAACCCCATTCATGATAGCATCAAAACCATCAAATATTTAGAAATAAATATTACCAAGGAGCTGAAAGATCTGTACACTGAAAACTGTGAAATGAATTACTGTAGTCCAACTGCTGATGAGTTTGTGTGGTGTAGATTGAGTTTATTACTGACAGTGATATGTGGGTCAAAGAGTATTAAAAAAAATAGACCATTTGTGTTTTATTTTGAAAGAAGTTTTATACATCAGGAAAAGGCGTGAAACATTGATTGGAAAATGTAATTGACTTTAAAACAATACATTTTTAAAAACCTTTTTAAGAATTGAAATCAGATTATGGCAGATACCAAAGTGGAAATCATTTGCAAAGAGTAAAAGAAGAAACAATTATAGATGCTCTCAAATTGATTTATTCTTTGTGAATACAAATGTTACCCAGAGTGTGAGAATTCTTTCTCTAACTCAGAGCTGGATAAGCTGTAAACTGTTGATTAGATGATGATGTTGGTTTTGTAGATACATGCCAAACTCTGTACATAAGTCTATACTATCTTAAGTGTGATTTGATGGAATATTTCTAAAACTTAAAAAAAAAATGTTTTTGTGGTTGCTTAACATCAGTTTTTCCCCCTTGTGAATAGACTCTGATTGCGAATGACAATAAAATTCCTGTTGAATACAGTTTGTGCAACTTTGTATTCTTAATTAATATGTAAAGTGGTTGTTACATGAAGAGATATACTGTTTTGTTGATAGAGTATTTCCATGCTGAAATCTGACTGTTATTTCAGTCTAAATGAAATGTTAATCACAAATTACTTTTTCTAATAGGAAATCTTATCTCTTTTACAGGGGATCTTTCCTGCAAATTACATTCATTTGAAGAAAGCAATTGTCAGTAATAGGGGGTGAGTAGTTGGCTTTGCTAAACTTATTTATAATTTTTATTGGCTGCAGAGGAAGACTTTCCTTTTGATTCATAGTATAAAATATGCTACTGGTATGTTTTCCTGCAAAAATATGCTTTATCATATATAATTCTGAGGATATAATTTTATCTTAAAATACTGACAACTTTAATTTCTTTTCCTGGAAGGAAAGGTATACTGGAAAGGTAACCTGAGTTGTTATGAATTTTATAAAAACAATTATACATGCAGTATATTTTACAAAATGGTGTATTTTGAGAATAGTCTTTGATAGGATAGGAGTTAGTGATAAACCTGTTGTTTTGTTTCTGTGTATGAAAACTGAGGGAGACTTTTAAAATCTTTCCTTTTTTGCAAGTCGAAATTGAAAAAAACTATGGAAATGGCAACAACCCACTTCAGTATTCTTACCTGGAGAATCCCATGGACAGAGTAGACTGGTGGGCTACAGTCTGTAGGGTCACATAGAGTCGAACATGATTGAAGTGACTTAGCATGCATGCACACATAAAGGCATACCTTAAGGATGAAATGATAGTATATATGATGGATATATAGTTTGGTTACAAAATTATGAAGCAAAAGCAATTGTTGAATAAAAGAGAATCAAGCTGTAATTATATCAAAATGTTAACATCAGTTGCTTTTGCATGTTCAAATTGTGGGTGACTTTTGAAAATTGTTTACTTTTAATGCCTTATTTTGAAAAGTAATATGTGTTATTATAGGATTGTGATTTTATTTTTAAAAATTAAACATCGTTTTAAAGATACTGTTTAACTATGATAGCTTTGGGGACTAGAAATTATGTTTTTGACCAGAGGTTGAGATAGCATTGGAATATCCTTCTGGTAAGTTAGGATTTAGTCAGGAAGAGAGAAACTTGTGAGTCATTTTATAAAATAGAATTTAATTTAGGAAATTTTAGACACATATTTGGAAAAGACCCTGATGCTGAGAAAGACTAAAAGCAGAATGAGAAGAGGGCAACAGAGGATAAGATGGTTGGATGGCATCACCAATCCAGTGGCCATGAACTTGGGGAAACTCTGGGAGATGATGAGGGACAGGTAGGCCTCGAGTTCTGCAGCCCATGGCGTCACAGAGAATTGGACAGGAATTGCTGACTGAACAAGTTTGAATAGTGAAAGAAAGAAAGGAAGAAATACAGGAATAACACAAAATAACCACTGCAGTAAAGCATTCTGTACTCTGATGCCTGGGAATACAAAAGATAAAGGTTGGGGATACCAGAACCCAGGAAGTGTAAATATTTTAGGATATATGTTATATCTTAAGAAAAAGTACATTCTCTAACATAATCACAGAATAATTATGATGCTCAGGAAATGTAACATAGATACAATAGTTCAGTTCAGTCACTCAGTCATGCCCGACTCTTGTGATCCCATGGACTGCAACAGCACACCAGGCTTCCCTGTCCATCAACAACTCCTAGAGCTTGCTCAGACTCATGTCTGTTGAATTGGTGATGCCATCCAACCATCTCATCCTCTGTTGTACCCTTCTCCTCCTGCCTTCAATCTTTCTCAGCATCAGGGTCTTTTCCAATAAGTCATTTGTTCACGCCAGGTGGCCTGAGTATTGGAGCTTCAGCTTCAGCATCAGTCCTTCCAGTGAATATTCAGGACTGATTTCCTTTAGGATGGACTGGCTGGGTCTCCTTGCAGTCCAAGGGACTCTCAAAAGTCTTCTCTAACACCACAGTTCAAAAGCATCAATTTTTCAGTGCTCAGCTTTCTTTATAGTCCTGCTTTCACATTTGTACGACTGCTGGAGAAACCATAGCTTGGACTAGATGGACCTTTGTCAGGAAAGTAATGTCTCTGCTTTTTAATATGCTGTCTAGGTTGGTCATAGCTTTTCTTCTAAGGAGCAAGCTTCTTTTAATGTCATGGCTGCAGTCACCATCCATGGTGATTTTGGAGCCCCCCAAAATAAAGTCTGTCACTGTTTCCATTGTTTCTCCACTATTTGCCATGAAGTGATGAGACCAGGTGCCATGATCTTCTTTTTTTGAATGTTGGGTTTTAAGCCAGCTCTTTCACTCTCCTCCTTCACTTTTATTAAGAGGCTCTTTAGTTCCTCTTTACTTTTTGCCATAAGGGTGGTGTCATCTGTGTATCTGAGGTTATTGATATTTCTCTCAGCAGTCTGATTCCAGCTTGTGCCTCATCCAGTTCAGCATTTCTCATGATGTACTCTGCATATAAGTTAAATAAGCAGGCTGACAATATACATTCTTGATGTACTCCTTTCTTGATTTGGAACCAGTCTGTTGTTCCATGTCCATTTCTAACTGTTGCTTCCTGACCTGCATACAGGTTTCTCAAGAGGCAGGTCAGGTGGTCTGGTATTCCCATCTCTTTCAGAATTTTCCACAGTTCATTGTGATCCTTGCTGTCAAAGGCTTTGGCATAGTCAATAAAGCAGAAGTAGATGTTTTTCTGGTACTCTCTTGCTTTTTTGATGATCCAGTATATGTTGGCAATTTGATCTCTGGTTCCTCTGCTTTTTCTACATCTAACTTGAACATCTGAAAGTTCACAGTTCATGTACTGTTGTAGTCTGGCTTGGAGAATTTTGAGCATAACTTTGCTATCATACTATAAAATGTATAGTCCAAATTCAAATGTCCCTAATCGTCCCATGAATGTTCTTTATATCTGTTTTCATTTGGTTGGTTTTTTGGGGGTTGAGTGGGGTATGTCAGGATCCAGTCAAGAATTAAGTATTATACTTCATCTTTGTCAGCAGTTCTCCAGGCCTGGTTTTGTTTTTCCTTTTTATGCCATTGACTTTGTTGAAGTGCCCAGGCCAGTTGTTTTGCAAAATGTCTCTCAGTTTGTTTGCCTGTTTCCTTATGGTTAGATCTGACTTAAGCAATAGCAGTACTGCATAGGTGGTGGTGTGGATTAAAATGGTCAAATTTCTCTTAGATATCTTCCCAGTGCTTGGTTAGATCAGCAAGACGGGGACTTAGGGTTCTATCTTAGCAAATATCAACCAGGAATTGAGGGTCTTTCAGTCAGAGAACATGCATTGTGTTTCTATCATGTGCCTTCTTCATTGCCTCCTGCCATATTTGTGAGGGGTATAACTGTACTTTCAGTGCTTTATAGGGTGTGTCATCTGCTTCTTGAGAAATTTGTACCATTTTTACTGAAGTACTTGTTGTTTTGTTTGGTTGACAAGGAAGTGAAATTGTTTGGATAATCTTATCTGTGAAAATGTTCTTGTGGGAACTTTAAAATTTTAGTATTTTCAGTTATCTTCCTGTTTCTTGATACCTGGATTTTCTCATTTGTAAAATGATTCAAGTATTGTTGCTGCTTTTTATAAAGTTTCACTGAAAAACTTCCACATTTGTAGTAAGTTAGAGGATTTTAGGGCTGATAAAAAAAAAAGAAGACGTGACCTTGAGATGGTAGCAGCACATAATGGGCTTTATTTAGGCAGAGCTCTGACAAGTTGCCAAGGAAATTCTATCACAGCAGGAGACCTTTCAGAGACAGCAGTGCCAGGCTGCAACCAGAAGGAGAAAAGTATACTTGAACTCTCAGGGAGAGGAGTACCAGAGAGGGAACTCTGTGTCTAGATCCTGTTACTCATTTGCAAGATGGTAAGTCTCTGGTTCAGAGAGCACCTCAGGACAACAGCAGCTTGGAATCTTTTATAGCCCTAAGGCTTATCTTATCTATGGCTAGCAAACATTGAGTGCAGTTTCGTTATGTATGTGGTGATCAGTGGAGTCCACTGTAAGGAACCTGCCTAACGGTGTTGGCTGATCCACTTGGTGTATGGTACCATATGGACATCGCAGGGTTACCCACTGCTACTGGCTAGTTCTGATTGCACAGTTATGGTACTGTTACTGAACTAAACCTTGGTCTGCCCACGTGCAGTAAAGCCAGTCTGCTAACACCAGATTGTGGTGAAGGAAATGCAGCACTTAACACAAGGTGCCAAGCAAGAGGTCCAGGTAGCAAGTGCTTAAAAGGGCTGAAGTACCTGAAGGCTTTCAGAGAAGGGTTTTTAGACATGATGAGGGAGGGGGGTTGTGGGTGTGATCAGTTCCCCCGAATGGTTGGTGGTGAGATAATCAGGAGTCAACATCAACCTTCTGGTTTCAGCCTGTCTGGGGTCTGCCTGCTTGTGAGCAACATGAGGTTAACTTCTTCTGTCTGGTAGGGGTTTCAGTCTCTGCAACAAAGGATATGGCTCATATTATTATCTATGCTTAAGGTGGAACTGAAGGTCTTTGAGTTTGTTTTAGTGGCTGAACTGTTATTAACTTGTCTTGCTTGACGGTTTTCCTTCATTTCTGTATTTTCTCACTTGTCTGATTAAATTTACTCTTTGGAATTCAGGAGGACTGAGGAGGCTAAAGGACTCTTGTCTACAGACAAGAGTCAGGCAGAGGACATTGTGGAGTTGGGGGCAGCATTCTGTTCTGGGAATGCGCTATAGGGCCTTGCTTGGTTCAGTACCAGATCAGTCTTGAGTAAAACTCCATGGAGCTGATCTCAAGAGCAGCTCCTGGACCTTACACCACATTTATCTTGGAATGGCTAGGAAAGGGAGCAGATCAAATTCATGGGACATTGGGGATAGTTGGTATAAGACATTCTTGTACATTGGCTTGTTCTGCAAGATTACTCATTTCAGTGAGCCAATCTGAAAGTCTTCAAGCAAGGTAAGAACACCCTCATCACCGTAGAGAAGAAAGGCCTTTTTCTGCTGCAAAAGGAGGTTCAGTAGGAGCAAAACTTAGGGTCTTTTGTGTTATGCAGTGTCTCTACTATCTCTACCATTTTTGTCCAAGTCAGTAACCTGCGTTTTTGTCTTAATGTAGATAAAAGGCCATAAATTCAACTGACTTTGTAATTCAGAAATGATCAGGATCAAAACTAGAGTTTGTGTTTTGGCTATTTGAGCACTGAAGATGAAAGAGAAAACTGCTCTGAACTCTTACACAGAGCATCAGTAAACATTCAGCTTTTGGTAGCCCTGATTTCCTGACTAGAGTTTATCCTTCCAATTCTTTATTATGTTGTTGTTCAGTTGCTAAGTTGTGTCTGACTCTTTGTGACATCACAGACTGTAGCAGGCCAGGCTTCGCTGTCCTCCACTGTATCCTGGAGTTTGCCCACACTCACATCCATTGTGTCGATGATGCCATCCAACCATCTCATTCTCTGTTGCCTCCTTCTCCTCCTACCCTCTTTCCCAACATCAGGGTCTTTTCCAGTGAGTTGGCACTTTATATCAGGAAGCCAAAGTATTGGAGCTTCAGCTTCAGCATCAGTCCTTCCAGTGAATATTCAGGGTTAACTTCTTTTAGGATTGACTTGTTTGATCTCCTTGCAGTCCAAGGGACTCTCAAGAGTCTTCTCCAGACCACAGTTCAAAAGAATTAATTCTTCAGCACTCAGCCTTTTTTATGATCCAACTCTCACATCTGTACATTACTCCTGGAAAAACCATAGCTTTGACTATGTGGATCTTTATCAGCAAAGTGATGTCTCTGCTAAAAAGCGTATTAAAAAAATACACTGTTTAGGTTTATCATAGGTTTCCTTCCAAGGAGCAAGGCATCTTTTAATTTTATAACTGCAGTCACTGTGATTTTGGAGCCCAAGAAAATAAAATCTGTCAATGTTTCCATAGATATTATGGAGTATATCAAATTGTCTCATCCGTTCATTCCTTGTATGTGCTAGCATACAAAACTCTAGTTTGGAATACAGTTTAAAGGAGAAACAGTAGGTCAGCAGTTCCCAGAAGGTGTTTTGCTTTTTGATCATGCAGGCCAAGTTATCTTTTGGTACATTTTTTAAAAATTTGTTCTTGACCTCACTGGAGCTTCCCTTGTAGCTCAGATGGTAAAGAGTTTTCCTGCTGTACAGGAAACCCATGTTCTATCCCTGGGTCAGAAAGATCCCCTGGAGAAGGGAATGGCAACCCATTCCTGTATTCTTGCCTGGAGAACTCCATGGACAAAGGATCCTGGTGAACCGCAGTCCATGGGGTAACAAAGAGTCAGACACGACCTCATTGTTGGTCTGTTTATCAAACTTCTCTCAACCTAGCTTCAGACTTCCCCCCAGGATGGAGCTAGAAGACAGTGTTAGACTTTGCTTATAATCATATAGATTTCTGTTGTATGTGTTCTGGGAACCTTGTTATTACCATTACCACAAATAGTTGGGGACCTGTGGCCTTGAGGTAGATAGATGAGAGAGAAAGACTAGGAAGGGAATCTGTAATAGCATCCATTTCAAATGGTAAAGAATCTGCTTGCAGGGTGGGAGACCCAGGTTCAGTCCCTGGGTCAGGAAGATCCCCTGAGGAAGGGCATGGCAACCCACTTCAGTATCCTTACCAGGAGAATCCTATGGACAGAGGAGCCTGCTGGGCTACATACAGTCCACGGGGTTGCAAAGTCAGACACGGCTGAGTGACTAACATTTTCACTTTCAAAGAAATACTGGGAGAGTTACTGAGAGTCAGTTGTCCAGGAATAGTACAAAGGATGTGATCATCTTAAGGACCATGGAATAGAATTGTACCTTATACAGCATTAGACAGCTTAGAAAAAGGCAAGCTATGTCCTAACTTGTCACAGCTTGACATGGAAGGAAAAGTGGGAACTTTCTGTGATTACGCTTTCCTGCCTGTGTTACTGCAATGCCTTCTAACTGCTCTCCCCACTTGTATTCTTGGCCTCCTACAGTTTATTCTCAATACAGCTGCCAAAGCAGTTTTTAAAAATATAAGTTAGATCATGCTACTCCTGTGCTTAAAACCTTTCAGTGACTCCCATCTCACTCAAAGCAAAAACCAAAGTTCTTACAAAGGCCTACAAAGTTTTATGATGTGACTTCTTGTTACCCCTGTGACCTCATCTGCTGTCCCTTTTTCTCAGTTGACTTCAGTTATTCTGGTTTTTTCCCTTTCCTTTTATTCAAACATGTCAGATATGTTCCTGCCTTAAGGTTTTTGCGCATGATGTTTCCTGTGCTTGAACATTGTGCTGGTTAACCTTGTTACTTTCTTTAGGTCTTTTCTCAAATCTTCTGTAATTAATTAATTCTGCCTCTTGCCCTCACCTTACCAACTCAAAACTGGATGCTCCTGTAGAAACATCTGCCTCTGGAAACTCAGTGTACCTGCCAACAAGTTGATTTCTTTGTAGTCTCTGCTGCTTTGGATAATTGGTTTTCTTTTCTAAGTCTGGGGTGGATGGAGCTCAGGCCCTGAGCCTGTAGTCATAAGGAGTCTGAGAAATCAAGTGTCCATCGTTTTCTGCTTGTATACTGGAAGGCAGCTCTGTCTCTATGTTAGGGTTTTTCTCCAACATAGAAGGGGAGTTACAATGCAGGACAGCTAAGGAAAAGGAAATCACAATTTTCTCTCACACTACCACTCTTTCTTCTGGGATTTATGTTAGGAGTAGGTTGGAGTTCTTCTACCTCAGCCCCATATCTCTTAAGTACTTATATATATATATTTTGCTGCTGACTTTCTTTCGACTTCTAACTGGCATGTATCCTTTGTGTTGAGGTTTCCCCCCCGCCCCCACTTCTAGTATTTTTTATCATTTAAAAGATTGTGGTAAACTTTGTGTAAAATTTAGCATTTTGACCATTTTAAAGTGTACAGTCTGATGGCATTAAGTACATTCACAGTGCTGTCCAAACCTTCATCAGTATTCAACTCCAGAACTTTTTCCTCATCCCAAACAGAAACTCTGTACCCTTTAAACAGTAACTCTCTATTTCTTGTCTCTCTCAGCCCCTGGTAACCTTTCTTTTGCTATCTGTGTATAAGTGGAATCATTCAATATTTGTTCTTTTGTGTCTGTTTTATTTCGCTTGGGTTAGTGTTTTCAAAGCTCATCCATGTTGTAGCATGTATAAAAATTTCATTCCTTTTAAAGATTGAATAGTATTCCATTATCTATTTATAATTTCAGTATTCCACTTGGCCGTAGATGGATGTTTTGACTTTTTCATTTGCAAAATTCTTGCTTGGTTGTTTTGCATATCTGTTGACTCTTAGTTTATTTATGTTTGCTTTTATTTCATTCTTTTCTTTTTTTTTTAAATGGAAGTTACTCATGTCACTAAGCATTGCAAATATTTTACAATGTTTATCAGATTTATAAATTCCTGAGAAGAATTTTTGTTTTATTTTTAAGCCTTTGGACATCTTTTTCTTTTTTTGACATCTTTACATATCTTAGAATTTTGGCTTTCAGAAATCGGAGAGGTTGTTTTCCCTTCCTTTTCTACCTCTGAACACATCTGTCTAGTGCTTGCATCGTTGCCTCTATCTGCTTCCAAGGCCCCCGTGTAGAATCAGGTCCTACAATAGCATGTTAGATCTCCTTCCCCAGAGTGACCTTGGGCTTTTGGCAGATGCTGACCTTTGGCTGAGGGAAGGAGGGGTTTAGGCTCCAATATGTTTAGCCCTAGAGGTTGCTAAAACCATGTTTTGTTTTTTAATTTTTTAATTGAAGGATAACTCCTTTACAGAATTTTGTGGTTTTCTGTCGTACATCAATAAGAATCAGCCAAAGGTACACCCATGTCGTCTCCCTCCCATCTCCCTCCCCATCCGACCCTTCAGCCTGTCACAGAGCCCCTGTTTGAGCTCCCTGAGTCACACAGCAGATTCCCATTGGCTATCTATTTTACGTATGGTATTGTAAATTTCTATGTTATACTCTCCATACATCTCCCCTTCTCCCTCCTCTCCTCCCCTCATGTCCATAGGTCTGATCTCTATGTTTCTATCTCCATTGCTGCCCTAAAAATAAACTAACCAGTGCCATTTTTTTAGCTTACATGTATATGAGTCAGTATACGATACTTATATTTCTCTTTCTGACTTGCTTCACCCTGTAGGTTCAAACTCTAAGTTCGTCCACTTCATTAGAATGGATTCAAACGCATTTCTTTTTAAGGCTGAGTAGTATTCCATTGTATATATGTACCACAGCTTCTTTATCCAGGTGAACATCTAGGTTGCTTCCATGTTCTGGCTATTGTAAATAGTGCTGCAGTGAACACTGGAGTACATGTGTCTTTTTCAGTTTTGGTTTCCCCAGGGTATATGCCTAGGAGTGGGATTGCTGGGTCATATGGTGGTTTTATTGCTGGCTTTTTAAGGAATCTCCATACTGTTTTCCTTTGTGGCTTTATCAGTTTGTATTCCCACCAGCAAGACAAGAGTGTTCCCTTTTCTCCACACCCTCTCCAGCATTTATTGGGTGTAGACTTTTTGATAATGGCCATTCTGACTGATATGAGGTGAGTGATGTTGAGCATCTTCTCATGTGCTTGTTTGCCATCTTTATGTCTTTGGAGAAATGTCTCTTCAGGTCCTTTTCCCACTTTTTGATTGGGTTATTTGCTTTTCTGGTATTGACTTATATGAGCTGCTTGTATATTTTCGAAATTAATTATTTGCCAGTTGTTTCAGTTCAGTTCAGTTCAGTCGCTCAGTTGTGTACCACTCTTTGTGACCTCATGAACTGCAGCACAAACCAGGCCTCCTTGTCCATCACCAACTCCTGGAGTTCACCCACACCCATGTCCATTGAGGTGGTGATGCCATCCAGCCATCTCATCCTTTGTCGTCCCCTTCTCCTCCTGCCCTCAGTCTTTCCCAGCATCAGGGTCTTTTCCAGTGAGTAAGCTCTTTGCATCAGGTGGCCAAAGTATTGGAGTTTCAGCTTCAACATCAGACCTTCCAGTGAACACCCAGGACTGATCTCCTTTAGGATGGACTGGTTGGATCTCCTTGCAGTCCAAAGGACTTTCAGGAGTCTTCTCCAACACCACAGTTCAAAAGCATCCATTCTTCGGCACTCATCTTTCTCTAGAGTCCAACTTTCATATCCATACATGACTACTGGAAAAACCATAGCCTTGACTAGATGGACCTTTGTTGGCAAAGTAATGTCTTTGCTTTTTAATATGCTGTCTAGGTTGGTCATAACTTCCTTACAAGGAGTGTTTTTTAATTTCATGGCTGCAATCACCATCTGCAGTGATTTTGGAGCCCCCCAAAATAAAGTCTGACACTGTTTCCACTGTTTCCCCATCTATTTGCCATGAAGTGGTGGGACCGGATGCCATGATCTTAGTTTTAGGAGCTTTAAGTTTTATGTTGAGTTTTAAGCCAGCTTTTTCATTCTCGTCTTTCACTTTCATCAAGAGGCTCTTTAGTTCTCCTTCACTTTATGCCATAAGGGTGGTGTCATCTGCATATCTGAGGTTATTGATATTTCTCCCGGCACTCTTGATTCCAGCTTCTGCTTCATCCAGCCCAGCATTTCTCATGATGTACTCTGCATAGATGTTAAATAAGCAGGGTGACAATATACAGCCTTGACGTACACCTTTTCCTTTTTGGAACCATCTGTTGTTCCATGTCCAGTTCTAACTGTTGCTTCCTGACCTTCATACAGGTTTCTCAAGAGGCAGATCAGGTGGTCTGGTATTCCCATCTCTTTCAGAATTTTCCACAGTTTATTGTGATCCACAGAGTCAAAGGCTTTGGCATAGTCAATAAAGCAGAAGTAGATGTTTTTCTGGAACTCTCTTGCTTTTTCGATGATGCAGCGAATGTTGACAATTTGATCTCTGGTTTCTCTGCCTTTTCTAAAACTAACTTGAACATCTGGAAGTTCACGGTTCACCTATTGCTGAAGCCTGGCTTGGAGAATTTTGAGCATTACTTTACTAGCGTGTGAGATGAATGCAATTGTGCAGTAGTTTGAGCATTCTTTGGCATTGCCTTTCTTTGAGATTGGAATGAAAACTGACCTTTTCCAGTCCTGTGGCCCTGCTGAGTTTTTCAAATTTGCTGGCATATTGAGGGCAGCACTTTCACAGTATCATCTTTGATGATTTGAAAGAGCTCAACTGGAATTCCATCACCTCTACCAGTTTTGCTCGTAGTGATGCTTCCTTCCTAAGTCCCACTTGTCTTCCCATTCCAAGATGTCTGGCTGTAGGTGAGTGATCACACCATCGTGATTAGCTGGGTTGTGAAGATCTTTTTTGTATAGTTCTCCTGTGTATTCTTGCCACCTCTTCTTAATATCTTCTGCTTCTGTTAGGTACATACCATTTCTGTCCTTTATTGAGCCCATCTTTGCATGAAATGTTCTCTTGGTATCTCTAACTTTCTTAAAGAGATCTCTAGTCTTTCCAATTCTGATGTTTTCCTCTATTTCTTTGCATTGATCGCTGAGGAAGGTTTTCTTATCTCTCCTTGCTATTCTTTGGGATTCTACATTCAGATGGGAATATCTTTCCTTTTCTCCTTTGTTTTTTGCTTTTCTTCTTTTCGCAGCTATTTGTAAGCCCTTCTCACACAGCAATTTTGCCTTTTTGCATGTCTTTTTCTTGGGGATGGTCTTGATCCCTGTCTCCTGTATAATGTCACGAACCTCTCTCCATAGTTCATCAGGCACTCTGTCTATCAATCTAGTCCCTTAAATCTATTTCTCACTCCCACCATATAATCATAAGGGAATTGATTTAGGTCATACCTGAATGGTCTAGTGGTTTTCCCCACTTCAATTTAAGTCTGAATTTGAAATATAAGTCAGTTGATTCATTTGCTATTATTCTCTCCCATTCTGAGGGTTGTCTTTTCATCTTGTTTGTAGTTTCCTTTGCTGTGCAAAAGCTTTTAAGTTTAATTAGGCCCCACTTGTTTATTTTTGTTTTGATTTCCATTACTCTAGGAGGTGGGTCATAGAAGATCTTGCTTTGATTTATGTCATCGAGTATTCTGCCTATGTTTTCCTCCAAGAGTTTAATAGTTTCTGGTCTTAAACATAGGTTTTTAATCCATTTTAAGTTTATCTGTGAGTGTGGCATTAGGTAGTGTTCTAATTTCATTCTTTTGCACATAGCTGTCCAGTTTTCTCAGCACCACTTATTGAAGAGGTTATCTTTGCCCCATTGTATAGTCTTGCCTCCCTTGTCAAAAATAAGGTACCCACAAGTATATGGGTTTATCTCTGGGTTCTCTGTCTTGTTCCATTGGTCTATATTTCTGTTTCCGTGCCCGTACCATACTGTTCAGTTCAGTTGCTCAGTCATGTCTGACTCTGCTGTCTCATGGACTGCAGCATGCCAGGCTTCCCTGTCCATCATCAGCTCCCAGAAGTTGCTCAGACTCATGTCCATCGAGTCAGTGATGCCATCCAACCATTTCATCCTCTGTCGTCCCCTTCTCCTCCTGCCTTCAATCTTTCTCATCATCAGGGTCTTTTCCAGTGAGTCAACTCTTTGCATGAGGTGGCCAAAGTATTGGAGCTTCAGCTTCAGCATCAGTCCTTTCAATGAATGTTCAGGACTGGTTTCCTTTAGGATTGACTGGTTTGATCTCCTTGCAGTCCAAGGAACTCTCAAGAGTCTTCTCCAGCACCACAATTCAAAAGCATCAATTCTTTGGTGGTCAGCTTTCTTTATAATCCAACTTTCACATCCACACATGACGACTGGAAAAACTCTAGCTTTGACTAGATGGACCTTTGTCAGGAAATGCTGTCTAGGTTGGTCATAGCTTTTCTTCCAAGGAGCAAGCATCTGTTCATTTCATGGCTGCAGTGATTTTGGAGCCCAAGGAAGTAAAGTCTGTCATTGTTTCCATTGTTTCTCTATCTATTTGCCATGAAGTGATGATACCGGATACCATGATCCTCATTCTTTGAATGTTGAGTTTTAAGCCAGCTTTTTCACTCTCCTCTTTCACTTTTTGTCAGGAGCCTCTTTATTTCCTCTTTTTTTCTGCCAGAAAGGTGGTGTCATCTGCGTATCTGAGGTTGTTGATATTTCTCCCAGCAATCTTGATTCTAGCTGTTATATCATGCTTAGGAATTCCACACTAGAAGATAGGATTGTCCGTTTATTTCAGATGAGGTGGGCAAGGCTTTGAGAGTTCAAGTATCTTTGCCAAAATATCATGGCAAGGAAGAAGAAACTAGGAATTGAAGCCAAGTTATGTAACTCTGAAGTTCACACTCTCAGCTACATTTCTGCATTTTATACATTGAATTAATATGTATATTATTAACATATATATGTATATTTTCTTACTACCAATTTTTATTTTAAACAAACTCTTTATTCTGCATAATGCAGAATTTTCTTGGAAATCCACTTACTAGTTCACTTTATTTGATTATTTTTCTTAGTGTTCTGACTACGTTATACTTGGTGGAACAGTGTGTTTTTAAATAACACTTTTTCTGAATTTTAAGGATTTTCAGGATATTGGTTTTATATTATAGCCATGGAAAAATATGTTGGTGTTAGTATGGACTTGGATTTGTATAATTTGAGGTAAGTCCAACGATTTAGAACTTTGAAATAGGAACAATGTAAGTTTCCCATAGAAGTCAATGATTAAAGTAGCTGAGGACCTAGTAGATGGAACATTTCAGATATGTTATTCCAGTTTATCCTGTACAGCAGTTCTGCATTAATCTTGCTAAAACAGCTCCCATCTCCCATGTCTCTATTTCCATAGTGTCAAGTTTGAATCTCAGCCTTGCACTGAAAATTCACTTTATAAATTTGATGAATATGGACAGTGCTCTGGCATCATTCTAAAATGATTATCTTAAATCTGCTGGAATAAATCACACAAAATAAAAAGAAGGCCTTACAGCATAGATCGAGTAATATGTATTCATTGATGCTCAATATTAATACACTAAGTCACCTTTGAACACAATGAAGGTTTGTTAGCTATGTAGAGAAATGATACCTAATGGTAATTCTTAAAATTAATTTTCCTTTGCTGTTTCCAACTGGATGATATTCTCTTTGGCTAATAAGTCAGAATACAGGTTTCATCTACCTCAGTGTATCAGTATGTAAAATCTTTGGTCCCAGAAAATATTTCATTAACCCTCAAAATTGGCACACACATTATAAAAATGTTTTCAAGTCCTACCTATGCTTTGAACAGCCTTTCAGGATCTTCTCATTCATTTTCCCTGTGTTAAGATCTGATATCTTGAGTATCATTTGGAGAGGCCCCATGAGAGCTGTCCTCAAGTCCAGCCTTCTTTAAGTTCTTAGATATGTGAAATTCTCATCCATCTCAGTGACTTCTTGTATACCATTCCCTTTGCAGGTGACACCACACCTCTCCTTCATAACAAACTCTTTGATCCTGACCTTTTTGCATTTTGGGGCATTGCTGTTTCTTCAGAGAAGGCTTCACTGATCCTCTCTTTAAGTTGTGTCCCCCAGCTAAAATCTCTGATTGTGCAATTTGGTTTCTTTCTTAGATTCATCATGGTTGGTGTCTGTTGTGATTACTTGTCTAATTTTTTATGCAGAATAAGAGCTCTCTGAAGATATGAACTCTGTCCATTTTTGTTCACTGATAAATCCTTGGCAGTTAGCATGAGGATTGATGCCATAATGAATGTTGCTTACAAGGTAGTTGGTAAGAACCCCGTATCTCTGTTACCAGGATTAGGATTCTTCTGCTCGACAGGTTTCTAGGAAAACATACTATCAGTATAAGGGAGAGCTTGTAAAACTTCAAAACCCAGTTTCTGAGTCTTCCCCCATCTAACCCATTTCCATGAAGTTAGTTAATTTGCATTATTGATACATGTAAAGGACACAAATAGTTTTTAAAAATTAAGCAAGTCTTGGGCAGTGCTGTAGTGTTCCTTTAGAGAAAAAACTTTAAAAACTATCTTTAATGACAGTACTGCTAAAAGTAATATTGAGAATTTTTATAGTAAAACCTAAATGTTTTTACATTAAATTGGTTCACTTATATTATCATATTACTGCAACAGAGTCTGTATTCAGTTAGGTGTACCTCTCTTTATATTTGCATGAATTTAAATTTGATTTACACGTGTTGGAAAGGGCAGTAGACAGTATTCTGGTAGTTTATCAAAGATAATGTGGCTGTTTGTTGTGACTCTGGTTCTAGGCAATATGAAACTGTGGTTCCACTTGAAGATTCTATTGTGACTGAGGTTACAGCAACTCTGCAAGAATGGGCCAGTCTGTGGAAACAACTCTATGTGGTAAGTAGTTGGTAATCAGTTTGCTAAATCAACAAAGTTCCATTGTACCAAGATAAACAGTTATGGTATTTTACCAATTGCAAATTTATAGACTTCTGAATATTGGCAGATTTTCAAATGTGTGTTCCTAATAGTGACTGGAATATAGTAGACTTGAGTTTTGTCCAACCTCAAGAGAATACATTATTCATATGCCTGCAGTTTGCTCCATCCTATTCCAGCCAGTAGAATGTAAGTTCCATCACATCAAGGATTTTAGCTGTCTTTCTCAATTGCTGTATCTCCAGAAGCTTTCATAAAACAGATTTTTATTAATTGAATGAACAAACTTCAGAGTTATTAATACATGGTGGACCTAATAGTGGGTAAAGATCAAGAAGCTGTATTACCACTTTCTTACAGCTACTAAGCTTAAGTGAGTGTCATATATGATACTTTTTGCCAGGCCAGTAACTACTAGATAAATAGAACCTCAGTTCGTATCCTCTGGAAACTTAGTAGAGGGTGATAGAACACAAAAATATAGACTAAAAATAAGTGACAGGGTTTGGGTTCTGAACAAGATGAAGTAAACACATTCTATTTTACTCTTCCTACTTAGTAATCACAACAAAAATTCTGGACAAAACCCATAAAATGCACTATCAGAACACTTTGAAAGCTAGGAAACAGAAGGTGGATGATTAGGGACACTGAAATTCATGGAATGAGTGAGTGCCTTGGTTGTCTTTTTTTCTTGCCTTCCGTATGTCCTGGCCTGGGCTGTAGAGAAGATTACAACCTGGAAATGCTAATGAGTGCAGACAAAATAATAATACCAAGGAAAGCCTGTTCTCTCTAGCCAAAGGTTGGCCCAGCAAGATAGAAATGTCCTATCCTGTCTATTCTCTAGGAGCACATCACAGTAACATCTGTACTCCCTCCCACTCCAACAGGCATTACATCAAGGATATCGGCAATCAGAGGTTTGTCTCAAAAACACCCTTCCCCCACCTGCAGTAAGAGGGAGATATCCCCCTTCAGTGCAGCCTGTGGGTCAGACTCTGACTTCGGCTCTTTTCTGCTCCAGTAATGAGGCAGTGCCCTTCCTCTGCAGAGCCTGTAGGGAAGACTGACTTCCACCCCACCAGAAGGTTCAGGTTGGCAACTCTCTTCAGCAGAGCCTGTGGGTGAGACTCTGGCTTTTACAGCTACACAGCATTAACAAGGTGGTGCCCTTACCCTTCAGAGTTCTGAGGCAGAAGTCAGCTTTCCCCCATGCTTTGAAGAAAGGAAGAAGCATTTCTCCACAGAGAAGCCTGTGGTTAGAGCTCTTGATTTCCATGACCCCTGCAGTTATAAGGTGCTGCCCTCCCCAGCCAACCTGTGGGTTGTAACTTTAACTTTCACAGCTCTCCACTCCCTGGCTTATTACCCTATTTTCTATGACTGCCTTGCTGAAATGAGGCAGTGCTTCTCCCCACTCAAGCCCATCCTGAGGATAATGGGAAGTGGAGTTCTGTCATCTAGGTAATATGCAAATAAGGAAAACCAAGGAGTATTGGAGAGACTTTATAAACGAAATTGACATTTCAATCACAGTCCACAAAAGTCCACAGAAGGGGTTGCAAAGAGTCGGACATGACTGAGCAACTGAACAACCCCACCACCGTAAAAGTGAGCCTAGGATCACATTCTCAATGTGAACAGGTTGACTAAAAGATTTAAGTAGAAATTAGAGTGTTATAATTCCTACTTAATTAAAATGTCCATCATATAGCTCCAAATTACTTGTCATATGAAGAAATCAGGAAAAATGCAACTCTAGTAAGGGACAATCAGCAGAAGCTAACTTTGAAATGACACAGATGTTGGAGCCATCAGCAAGGATTTAAAAGCATTTGAGAAAATTCAGCACTTTCATGATTAAAAACTCTTAGCAAACTAGGAATATAAGATATCTCACTCTGATAAAGGGTATTTATAAAAACATAGTAAACATCATACTTAGTGATAAAAGTCTGTTTTCGGGAATGAGGTAAGGATGTCTGCTCTCAACAAGTCAGTTCAACTTAGTACTAGAAGATTTAAGGCAAGAAAAGGAAAGAAGAGACATATGGGTTAGAATGAAGAAATAAAGCTGTTCACATTTGCAAACAATATGATTGGCTACATAACAAATCCCAAGGAATCTACAAACAGTAGAGAATACAAAAGATAGTTCTGAAAATAAATAAGTTTGCAGTTGTAAGGTATCAGGTCAAAATACAGAATCTCTCTCTCTCTGCCACACACACACACACACACACACACACACACACACACACACACACAC